>WNWK01019971.1:0-36745 GCA_009830355.1 Cherax destructor | reverse complement strand
TAGTTACTGGTTGTCAAAGGCACTTGTCGATAGTGTGTGTGCTTGTTAGTTAGTTACTTACTTACCATTTTGTCCTAGGCACATGTCCATTAGACACTAGGCCTGTTGTATATGCGTGTGTGTGTGTGTGTGCGTTAGTTACCATTTTGTCCTAGGCACATGTCGATTAGACACTAGGCCTGTTGTATATGCGTGCGTGCTAGTCGCAGTGTTGTTATTGATTCAATACCACTCGTTCGTGGTTACAATAATATGGAATACTGCTCATGGAGGCTAGTACACCAAACGGGGAGTAGAATGATATTAGCTCAGAGGCACCCACACCACCGTATGTCCTCGAATCACGGATAAACACCTAGCTCTGCTGGGTGCGTGATTCTTGTAGGATTGCGTGGTCCTGTGGGTTAGAGCGTCATGTGTGATTTTCCCTCACCACAAGCCAAAACGACATGTGTGTGTCAGTCTGCGTACTCTCCTAAGTGTGTACCTGAATGTGTTTGTGTTTTGTATATGTGTTACCTGGAGTTTACCTGGAGAGAGTTCCAGGGGTCAACGCCCCCGCGGCCCGGTCTGTGACCAGGCCTCATGGTGAATCAGAGCCTGATCAACCAGGCTGTTACTGCTGGCCGCACGCAGTCTGACGTACGAACCACAGCCCGGCTGGTCAGGTACTGACTTTAGGTGCCTGTCCAGTGCCTGCTTGAAGACAGCCAGGGGTCTATTGGTAATCCCCCTTATGTACGCTGGGAGGCAGTTGAACAGTCTTGGGACCTTGACACTTATTGTGTTGTCTCTCAACGTGCTAGTGGCACCCCTGCTTTTCATTGGGGGGATGTTGCATCGTCTGCCGAGTCTTTTGCTTTCGTAGGGAGTGACTCTCGTGTGCAAGTTTGGTACTATTCCCTCTAGGATTTTCCAAGTGTATATAATAATGTATCTCTCCCTCCTACATTCTAGGGAGTACAGGTTTAGGAACTTCAAGTGTTCCCAGTAATTGAGGTGGTTTATCGCAGTTATGCGTGCTGTGAAGGTTCTCTGCACATTTTCTAGTTCAGCAATTTCACCTGTCTTGAAAGGTGCAGTTAGTGTGCAGCAATATTCCAGCCTAGATAGAACAAGCGACCTGAAAAGTGTCATCATGGGCTTGGGATCCCTGGTTTTGAAGGTTTTCATTGTCCATCCTGTCATTTTTCTAGCAGATGCAATTGTTACAGTGTTATGGTCCTTGAAGGTGAGATCCTCTGACATGATCACTCCCAAGTCTTTGACATTAGTTTTTCGCTCTATTGTGTGGTTGGAATTTGTTTTATACTCCGATGAAATTTTAATTTCTTCACGTTTTCCGTATCTGAGTAATTGAAACTTCTCATCATTGAACTTCATATTGTTTTCTGCAGCCCATTTAAAGATTTGGTTGATGTCTGCTTGGACTCTTGCAGTGTCTTCAATGGTGGACACCGTCATGCAGATTCTGGTGTCATCTGCAAAGGAAGACACGGCACTGTGGCTTATATCCCTGTCTATGTCCGATATGAGGATGAGAAACCAGATGGGAGCGAGTACTGTGTGTGTGTGTGTGTGTGAGAGAGTAAGAGTAACTCTCAAAATCAAGAGGTTGAGTGTTAATGTTAATATTTTTTAAGCAAACAAATAATATTAATATTTTAAAAAGTATCGGCTGGAATCGATAGGATTTTAACCGATAACGTTACCTTAAAAATGGCCGATATCTGCTGATACCGACACCGATAGTCGGTATCGGCAGATACCGACTATCGGCCAGCCGAGAGAGGAACAGCCACAAATATGTGAGTACAATGAGGGAATAACCAAACACAAACACAAAGACACAAAAATATGGACGTTGAAGACTCAGATGAGTCACAGGGATGTTAGGAAGTATTTCATCAGCCATAGAGTTATTAGGAAGTGGAACAGTCTGGAAAGTAATGTAGTGGAGGCAGGATCCATACATAGCTTTAAGAAGAGGTATGATAAAGCTCATGGAGCAGGGAGAAAGAGGACTTAGTAGCAACCACAATCAGGTGAGTACACTTAGGTGAGTACACACAAATATGTTCAAACACTCACACACACTTGTACATCCATGCACAGCCACAATGCACACGTACGTACGTACATGTACGTACGTAGACTTCACTCACGTGGCTAGGTGAGACCTGGGCTGCCAGGAAATGGGAACCCCAAAAACAAATAAAAATGGAAGAGAAGCTGAGGAAGAAACAGGATGTACATGGAATGAGGAGGAACTGATGTGGGAAAATTTAGTGATTTTTGCAGAAAGCTCCAGGAAAAGGCACAGATGGTATGTGTAGAAAGCATGCAACGTGAGAGAAGGGCTGCAGCTGAAGGGCAAAGGTCAAAAACCTTGAAGGATTTAAATAAAATAAGAAAGAAACAAGAGCAGATGAAGGAAAAGAGGATTAGGGGAAATGCAGTAAAAAAAAAAAAAAAAAAAATGGCGGAGAAAGGAAGGAAGGGAAGTGTAAGTAAATAAGACCTTTGCAGAATTTTTTTCAGTCAACTGGAAGTACTAACAACCTGTCCTCTTAACAGTTGGTATTGTGACAGTATGTCAGTATATCACTGTTTAATCAATCTTCAACAGTGAAATCTCACAAAGTTGTAAATCCAACTCTCCATTTTTCTGTATTAATTCCAGATAATTTTATCAATAAATTATCTTTGGTGAATAGATATATATTATGCATGCATGTATATATGAATGTATTTATGTATGCATGCATCTGTGTATGTATGTATGAATTTATGTATGTATTCATGGTTGTATGTATACGTATATGTATGTAGGTAGATTATGTATGCGTGCATTTATATATTATATATATGGATGTTTGTATGTACGTTCTTATGTACGTATGTATGTATTCGCAACTTACCTTCATGTGGTAGCAGGGGACGAATCATAGCTCCTGGCCCTGCCTCTTGGCTAGTCCCTGCAAGGTCCACTCTCTTCCTTATCATACCTCTTCTTAAAGTCATGTATGGATGCTGCCTCGACTACTTCACTCTCCAGATTGCTCCACTTCCAGACATCTCTGAGGCTGAAGAAATGCTTCCTAACATCCCTATAACTCATCTGAGCTTTTAACTTCCAGTTGTGTCCCCTTGTTCATGTATCCCATTCTGAAACTTTCAGGTCCTGTTCATCTTGTCAATTCCTCTCAGTATTTTATCCGTCATTATCGTGTTCTCTCTGTTCCTGCTGTCCTCCAGTGTCGTTAGGTTGAGTTCCCTTAACATCTCCTCATAGCACATGTATGTGTGTATGTATGTATGATTCCCGGCACAGGTGAAATGTTGAGCATGTTTCCTTACCCATGATGCTACTGATCACCTAGCAGTAAGTAGGTACCTGGGTGTTAGTCATCTTATACTTGCTACCTCCTTTCATCTAGCAGTAATTAAGCACCTGGGTATTAGTCACCTAATACTCTGCCCCTGTTCATGTAGCAGTAAGTAGGCACCTGCATATTAGTCTCCATACATCTGCTGCCACTATTTTCCTAGCATTAAGTAGGTTTCTGGGTGTTGGTCACCTTACACTAGCTGCTCCTCTTCAACTATCTGTAAGCAGGTACCTGAGTGTTATGTACCTTACACCTTCAATGTTCCAGACTACGGAGCTGAACTTTTCTTCAGGCTCAGGGACTGACCACCTCAAAAACTATGAAAAACTATCCAAGGTTGATGCACTTGATTGCATAATGTTTACCTCCCATTACCCCTGCTGTCTCCACATTTATTCTCCTCTGATTTTGACTGAAGAAGTCTGCTGTGAAGGCGAAAAGTTCCAACACTCATCTGCAAAGTAACAGAGGTGAGGCAGGAAAGAGGGTGGGATGGGTGGATTACATTTCTCTTAGATTGCAATAAGGCATCTGATACTATACCCCACACGAGATTGGGGGCAAAACTTGAGTATGAGACAGAAGTAACATGGAATATGCATCGTGAAACTCAGAATATTTTAGGGTACTGAAGCAAAGTGATTCTCAGGGAAGTAACGTCAGAATGGGGAAGAGTTACAAGCGGGGTGCGTGCGTGTGTAAGTATTTTTAGTAATACTTGCGTGCGTGTGTCAGTATTTTTAGCAATACTTGCGTGCGTGTGTAAGTATTTTTAGCAATACTTGCGTGCGTGTGTAGTATAGTATTTTAGCATTATATTTTGCCTGTGCGTGTGTCAGTATTTTTAGCAATACTTGCGTGCGTGTGTCAGTATTTTTAGCAATACTTGCGTGTGTCAGTATTTTTAGCAATACTTGCGTGTGTCAGTATTGTTAGCAATACTTGCGTGTGTCAGTATTTTTAGTAATACTTGCGTGCGTGTGTCAGTATTTTTAGTAATATTGCGTGCGTGTGTCAGTATATTTAGCAATACTTGCGTGCGTGTGTCAGTATTTTTAGTAATACTTGCGTGCGTGTGTCAGTATTATGAGCAGTACTGTTTCTGATTTATGTAAGTGACATATTAGAAACAAATTAGATGTAACCCAGTTTGCTGATGAAGTGAAATTAATAAGGAGAATGAAAACTGATAAGGACACTGGAAGACTACAAATTAATCTGGACACAGTCCAAGAGGTGTCAAATGAGTGGTTACCTTAATTCAACTTTAGCAAAATTATGGTTATAAAGATTGGGGAATTGTCAAGAAGACAGTACACGGAGTATAGAATCTGGGAACAGAGGCTGCAAACCTCGCACAAAGAGAAAGCCATATAGTGGTGAGCATAATGCCAGATACATCGCCAGAGGCTCACATCTGCCGAATCACTTCTGCAGCAAATGCTCTTCCGGTAAATCTAAGAATAACCTTCAGGAATCTTATAAGAGTCAAAACTGGCCCTGTATATAACATGTATGAGGCCTGTATTAGAGTATGCAGACCCAGCATGGAAACCACTCCTAAGAAGCATGATAAAATACTGAAAAAAAAATCCAGAGTCTTATTCCAGAGCAAAAGGGCGTGAACTAAGGGTCTGGGAGGCTACCGGAAACTAATGGACAGCATTCAGACAGAATACAGAACAGGAAGACATAGAAAACAGTTTAAAATGACCGTATAGGAATTTAAGGGCATACTATCGGATATGCATTTGGAAAGCGAGAACAAAGTATTTTCTGAGGCAATTAAGGCGGGGGAGCCAGATCAGGCCCCCAGGATGTTAGGGAGTATTTGTACAGCCTAAAAGTGTCCATGAAGTGGAATGATCTTCCCGAAGAAAGGGTGGATGTAAGCTCCATATATATTTATAAAAGCATGTACAATAGGGCAAGTTGAGAGGCGGGACCAGGAGCCAGGATTCGACCGCTGCAACCATTTGCAGGAGTGAATATAGGAGAGCACACACATGAACACACACACACACACTCACACACACACACACACAAACACACACAAAAAGATCTTGGGGTGAGTATAACACCAGGCACATCTCCTGAGGCGCACATCAACCAAATAACTGCTGCAGCATATGGGCGCCTAGCAAACTTGAGAACGGCATTCCGACATCTTAATAAAGAATCGTTCAGGACCCTGTACACTGTGTACGTTAGGCCCATACTGGAGTATGCAGCACCAGTTTGGAACCCACACCTAGCCAAGCATGTGAAGAAGCTCGAGAAAGGCAAAGGTTTGCAACAAGACTAGTCCCGGAGCTAAGGGGTATGTCCTACGAGGGAGGTTAAGGGAAATCGACCTGACGACACTGGAGGACAGGAAGATAGGGGGACATGATAACAAAATATAAGATACTGAGAGGAATAGACAAAGTGGACAGAGACAGAATGTTCCAGAGATGGGACACACAACAAGGGGACACAGTTGGAAGTTGAAGACTCAGATGAATCACAGGGATGTTAGGAAGTATTTCTTCAGTCACAGAGTGGTCGGGAAGTGGAATAGTTTGGAAAGTAGAGGCAGGCTCCATACATAGCTTTAAGAGAGGTATGATAAAGCTCATGGTGCAGGGAGAGTGACCCAGTAGCGGCCAGTGAAGAAGCGGGGCCAGGAGCTTGAATCGACCCCTGCAACCACAACTAGGTGAGTACACACAGAGGAGACAGAAGGGACTCCAGAAAGATGGAGAGGTGGGGTACACAATCAAGTGTTGGACACAATAAATACAACCGAGGAAGAAGTGAAGAGGCTGCTAAGCGAGCTAGATACCTCAAAGGCGATGGGGCCGGATAACATCTCTCCATGGGTCTTGAGAGAGGGAGCAGAGGCGCTATGTGTACCACTAACAACAATCTTCAAAACATCTATCGAAACAGTGCGACTATAGAGATATGGAAGACAGCAAATGTAGTCCCAATTTTTAAAAAAGGAGAACGACACGAAGCATTAAACTACAGACCAGTGTCACTGCTCATGTATAGTAAGCAAAGTCATGGAGAAGGTTATCAGAAAAGTGATGGAACACCTAGAAAAGAATGAGCTTATCAACGACAGCCAGCACTGTTTCAGGGACGGGAAACCCTGTGTTACAAACCTACTGGAGTTCTATGACAGGGTGACAGCAGTAAGACAAGAGAGAGAGAGGGGTGGGTAGATTGCATAATAAGGAAGGCACTGCAATTGATCAGGGAATACCTGACAGGAAGACAACAGCGAGTCATAGTACGTGGCGTGGTGTCAGAGTGGGCGCATGTGACGAGCGGGGTTCCACAGGGGTCAGTCCTAGGACCGTTGCAGTTTCTGGTATTTGTGAACGACATGACGGAAGGAATAGACTCAGAAGAGTCCATGTTTGCAGATGATGTGAAGTTGATGAGAAGAATTCAATCGGACGAGGACCAGGCAGAACTGCAATGGGATCTGGACAGGCTGCAGCCTGGTCCAGCAACTGGCTCCTGGAATTCAACCCCACCAAGTGCAAAGTCATGAAGATTGGGGAAGGGCAAAGAAGACCGCAGAAGGAGTGCAGTCTAGGGGGGCCAGAGACTACAAACCTCACTCAAGGAAAAAGTTCTTTTGGTGAGTATAACACCAGGCACATCTGAGGCGCACATCAACCAAATAACTGCTGCAGCATTCGGGCGCCTAGCAAACCTAAGAACAGCATTCCGACATCTTAATATGGAATCGTTTAGGACCCTGTACACTGTGTACGTTAGGCATATATTGGAGAATGCAGCACCAGTTTGGAACCCACACGTAGCCAAGCACGTAAGGAAACTAGAGAAAGTGCAAAGGATTGCAACAACACTAGTACCGGAGCTAAGGGGCATGTCCTACGAGGAGAGGTTAAGGGAAATCGACCTGACGATACTGGAGGAGAGGAGATATAGGGGGGATATGATAAGGACATATAAAATACTGAGAGGAATCGACAAGGTGGACAAAGATAGGATGTTCCAGAGATGGGACACAGCAACAAGGGGACACAGTTGGAAGTTGAAAACTCAGATGAATCACAGGGTTGTTAGGAAGTATTTCTTCAGTCACAGAGTTGTCAGGAAATTGAATAGTTTGTGGAAGTGATGTAGTGAAGGCAGGATCCATACATAACTTTAAGAAGAGGTATGATAAAGCTCATGGAGTAGGAAGTGATTTAGTAGCGACCAGTGAAGAGGCGGAGCCAGGAGCTGTGACTCGACCCCTGCAACCACAACTATGTGAGCACAACTAGGTGAGTACACGCGCGCCCGCACACACCAGCCATATCTACCACACAACCCCAGCAGCAGCAGCAGCAGCAGCAGCATCCACTGTGAAAGCAGCGTCTTAACCCCATCCCATCCTGGGGTCCTTGGCAATCTGGTTTCTAATGCAATTAACACGCACTAACTAAACGCACTCTGTCACGCGCGCCTTTATGATTGAAATTATCGTAGTGCCTTTGTGGTTCCAGTTGTCGAGATGGTGTTCGAACTGTAAGGGAGGAAGTGTTTCCGGCTCTAAGGGTGAATGGCATCCGCAATACTTATAGGATGATAGCACTCATCGACGAAAAAGGCTTGCATCTTTCTTGCTCTCACGCGTGCCACACTTCTTGACAGAATCTGATTGGCTTTCACCTCTAATAAAGATGTTCCATCGGGAAGTGCTTCTCTAGTATGACGGGGAGTGTGGTAGTAATTGTAGTGGTTGAACTCTCTGAGAGGGTGGTAGTGTTGGTGGTAACAGTAAGGATGATGGTGGTGGTAGTGGTGGTAGTGGATATTGCGGTACTCTCTAGCACCTGTTACTGTATATTGCATAAGGCATCTTGTATACTTTACTAGGAAATGTTACACACACACACACACACACACACACACACACACGGACACCTTACCTTAACAAGGAATCGTTCAAGACACTGTACACCGTGTACGTCAGGCCCATACTGGAATATGCAGCACCAGTCTGGAACCCACACCTGGTCAAGCACGTAAAGAAACTAGAGAAAGTGCAAAGGTTTGCGACAAGGTTAGTTCCACAACTCAGGGGTCTGTCCTATGAAGAAAGGTTGAGGGAAATAGGACTAACAACACTGGAGGAAAGAAGGGTCAGAGGAGACATGATAACGACATACAAAATACTGCGGGAAATCGACAAGGTAGACAGTGATAGGATGTTCCAGAGAGGGAACACAGAAACAAGGGGACACAACTGGAAGCTGAAGACTCAGATGAGTCAAAGGGATGTTAGGAAGCATTTCTTCAGCCACAGAGTAGTCAGGAAGTGGAATAGTCTAGAGAAAGCTATAGTGGAGGCAGGAACCATACATAGTTTTAAGACAAGGTATGATAAAGCTCATGGAGCAGGGAGAGCAGAGACCCAGTAGATGACAGCGAAGAGGCGGGGCCAGGAGCTGAGTCTCGTCCCCTGCAACCACAATTAGGTGAGCAATTAGGTGAGTACACACACACTGATGAGGAGAATACAAGCGGACGAGGATCAGTTAAGATTACAAGGGGATCTGGACAGACTACAAGTCTGGTCAAACAAATGGCTCCTGGAGTTTAACCCCAGTAAGTGTAAGGTCATGAAGATTGGGGAAGGACACAGAAGACCGCAGACGGCATACAGGTAAGGGAAAAGGCTGCAAACGTCACTTAAAGAAAACGATCTTGTGGTAAGCATTATAACGAACATGTCTCCTGAGGCACACGTCAATCAAATAACTGCTGCAGCATATGGGCGATTGGCAAACCTGAGATTAGCGTTTAGAGATCTGAGTAAGGAGTCATTCATGACAGTGTACACCGTGTATGTCAGGCCAATACTGGAGTATGCAGCACCAGTATGGAACCCTCACTTAGTCAAACACGTCACGAAATTTGAGAAAGTGCAAAAAATTTGCAACACGTTTAGTCCCGGAACTGAGAGGTATGTCTTATGAGGAGAGGTTAAGGGAACTCAACCTGATGACACTAGAGGACAGGAGGGACAGGGGGGACATGATAACAATGTATAAAATACTAAGAGGAATTGACAAGGTGGACAGGGCTCGAATGTTTCAGAGATGGGATACAGAAACAAGGGGCCACAATTGGAAGCTGAAAACCCAGATGAGTCATAGGGATGTTAGGAAGTATTTCTTTACCCTTAGAGTTGTCAAGAAGTGGAATAATCTGGAGAGTGAAGTAGTGGAAGCAAGTTCCATACATAGCTTTAAGAAGAGGTATGATAAAGCTTATGGAGCAGGGAGAGAGTGAATTAGTATCGACCAGTGAAGAGGCGGGGCCAGGAGCTATGACTCGACCCCTGCAATCACATAAAGGTGAGTACATATAGGTGAGTATACCTACACACTCACACACCTACACACACACACACACACCTACACACTCACACACCTACACACTCACACACCTACACACTCACACACCTACACACTCACACACCTACACACTCACACACCTACACACTCACACACCTACACACTCACACACCTACACAAACACACACCTACACACACACACACCTACACACACACACACCTACACACACACACACACACACCTACACACACACACACCTACACACACACACACACACACACACCTACACACACACACACACATACAACAGGCCTAGTGTCTAATCGACATGTGCCTAGGACAAAATGGTAACTAACACGGACACACGGACACTTACTGGAAGAACAGTGACACAGGTGAAAGAGAATTTGAGAACTGAAGGTAAAAGACACGTGTGCTCTCATCAAGACATTTATTAAGGAAACGTTGCACCAGGAGTGGCTTCTTCAGTCTTCAGAATGAAGAAGTGACTCGTACTCGTAGTGAAACGTGTCTCAAATACGTCTTGATTATACACACGAGTATCACCATACCAGTTCCACCGTTATGAGAACTAACTCCAAGAGTGGTAACCACCATACACCAATGAATTTCGAGTACATTGTGAAACTGTGTATGAAGAGAAGAATGGTAGGTGGAGGTCTCGATAAACCAGACTTCAGATGAAGGAACATAGAAAGAATGAGAGATTCCTGAATGCATTTCAGTGGGAAAGGGAACTGACATGAAATCAGCAGATGAGATAGAGTGCCTAGCAGGAATGTTTCAGGAGGCACAGGAGAAGTTCACATCCAGAAAATGAAGTACTAACAAAGGTGCAGAAAGGCACGGGGACGGGAAATCCTGTGTCACAAACCTACTGGCGTTCTACGACAGGGTGACAGCAGTAAGACAAGAGAGAGAGGGGTGGGTAGATTGCATATTCCTGGACTGTAAGAAGGCGTTTGACACAGTTCCACACAAGAGATTAGTGCAGAAGTTGGAGGACCAGGCAGGGATAACAGGGAAGGCACTACAATGGATCAGGGAATACCTGTCAGGAAAACAGCAGCGAGTCATGGTACGTGGCGAGGTGTCAGAGTGGGCGCAGGTGACGAGTGGGGTTCCACAGGGGTCAGTCCTGGGACCGGTGCTGTTTCTGGTATTTGTGAACGACATGACGGAAGGAATAGACTCCGAAGTGTCCCTGTTTGCAGATGATGTGAAGTTAATGAGAAGAATTCAATCGGACGAGGACCAGGCAGAACTACAAAGGGATCTGGACAGGCTGCAAGCCTGGTCCAGCAATTGTCTCCTGGAGTTCAACCCCACCAAGTGCAAAGTCATGAAAATTGGGGAAGGGCAAAGAAGACCGCAGTCTAGGGGGCCAGAGACTACAAACCTCAATCAAGGAAAAATATCTTGTGGTGAGTATAACACCAGGCACATCTCTTGAGGCGCACATCAACCAAATAACTGCTGCAGCATATGGGCGCCTAGCTAACCTAAGAACAGCATTCCGACATCTTAATAAAGAATCGTTCAGGACCCTGTACACTGTGTACGTTAGGCCCATACTGGAGTATGCAGCACCAGTTTGGAACCCACATCTAGCCAAGCACGTAAAGAAGCTAGAGAAAGTGCAAGGTTTGCAACAAGACTAGTCCCGGAGCTAAGGGGTATGTCATACGAGGAGAGGTTGAGGGAAATCGACCTGACGACACTGGAGGACAGGAGAGATAGGGGGGACATGATAACGACATATAAGATACTGAGAGGAATTGACAAGGTGGACAGAGACAGAATGTTCCAGAGATGGGAGACAGCAACAAGGGGACACAGTTGGAAGTTGAAGACTCAAATGAATCACTGGGATGTTAGGAAGTATTTTTTTCAGTCATAGAGTGGTCGAGAAGTGGAATAGCTTGGGAAGCGATGTAGTGGAGGCAGGTTCCATACATAGCTTTAAGGAGAGGTATGATAAAGCTCATGGAGCAGGGAGCGTGACCCAGTAGCGGCCAGTGAAGAGGCGGGGCCAGGAGCTATGAATCGACCCCTGCAACCACAACTAGGTGAGTACACACACACACGTCCCCCACGATCCATTCCTAAGCTTATTCTCTTGTCACAACCTCCAACAATTTCTTCACCGGCCATTCAGCCAAAATTCATTCATTCTCCTTATCATTTTCCCCTTCCTTCCTCATCGTTTTTTCCCCTCTAGTGGCATTCACTTGGTTCATTTTTCACACTGGAACATAAGAACATACACCTCAATTCCCCTGTAATTAATCTTGCGTATGTAAGAGTCTTTCTCGGGTCACAATACAAAAGACAACTGGTCGATGTTTAGTTTCTTAATGACCTGCTCGCGGTGGCAAAATCAACTTACTTTGCAATGTGTTAGTTAACTTCAACTCGCGGAGCGACTTCCTTATTCGCTGAGGGACTTCATTATCTGCGGAGTGACTTCACGCCTCGCTGAGGGGACTTACTTGGGTAACCACTTGCCCAGTAGAAGTCACTTGCGGATTACTTCGTCACAGAAGCACTGATACACTACTTACAGAGTGACTTCATGACTAGCAGAGTGACTTCTTCACTTGTATAGTGACTTCATTACATATAGAGTGACTTCATCAGTTATAGAGTGACTTCATCACTTGTAGAGTGACTTCATCACTTGTAGAGTGACTTCATCACTTGTAGAGTGACTTTATTACTTGTAGAGTGACTTTATTACTTGTAGAGTGACTTCATCACTTGTAGAGTGACTTCATCACTTGTAGAGTGACTTCATCACTTGTAGAGTGACTTCATCACTTGTAGAGTGACTTCATCACTTGTAGAGTGACTTCACTTGTAGAGTGACTTCATCACTTGTAGAGTGAATTCATCACTTGTATAGTGACTTCATCAGTTATTAAGTGACTTCATCAGTTATAGAGTGACTTCACTTGTAGAGTGACTATTACTTGTAGGGTGGCTTTATTACTTGTAGAGTGACTTCATCACTTGTAGAGTGACTTTATCACTTGTAGAGTGACTTTATCAATTGTAGAGTGACTTTATCACTTGTAGAGTGACTTTATCACTTGTAGAGTGACTATTACTTGTAGAGTGACTTTATCACTTGTAGAGTGACTTTATCACTTGTAGAGTGACTTTATCACTTGTAGAGTGACTTTATCACTTGTAGAGTGACTTTATCACTTGTAGAGTGACTTTATCACTTGTAGAGTGACTATTACTTGTAGAGTGACTTTATCACTTGTAGAGTGACTTTATCACTTGTAGAGTGACTTTATTACTTGTAGAGTGACTTTATTACTTGTAGAGTGACTTTATTACCCGAAGAGTGACTTTATTACTTGTAGAGTGACTTCATCACTTTGCTACATTAGCACTAACACAAACACCTGCACTAACATCAACACCAGCACTAACACCTGCACTAACATCAACACCAGCACTAACACCAACATCAACACCAGCACTAACATCAACACCAGCAATAACATCAACACCAGCACTAACACCAACACCAGCATTAACATCAACACCAGCATTAACATCAACACCAGCACTAACATCAACACCAGCACTAACACCAACACCAGCATTAACAACACCAGCACTAACATCAACACCAGCACTAACATCAACACCAGCACTAACATCAACACCAGATCAAACATCAACACCAGAACTAACATCAACACCAGCACTAACACCAAAACCAGCACTAACACCAAAACCAGCATTAACCACAACACCAGCACTAACACCAACACCAGCATTAACAACACCAGCACTAACATCAATACCAGCACTAACATCAACACCAGCACTAACACCAACACCAGCATTAACCACAACACCAGCACTAACACCAACACCAGCATTAACAACACCAGCACTAACATCAACAACAGCACTAACATCAACACCAGCACTAATATCAACCCCAGCACTAACATCAACACCAGCACTAACATCAACACCAGGATTAACAACACCAGCACTAACATCAACACCAGCACTAACATCAACACCAGCATTAACAGAAACACCAGCGCAAACATCAACACCAGCATTAACCACAACACCAGCACTAAGACCAACACCAGCATTAACCACAACACTAGCATTAACTACAACACCAGCACTAACACCAACACCAGCATTAACCACAACACCAGCACTAACATCAACACCAGCACTAACATCAACACCAGCACTAACACCAACACCAGCGCAAACATCAACACCAGCATTAACATGAACACCAGCGCTAACATAAACACCAGCACTAACAAGAACACCAGCATCAACATCAACACCAGCACTAACATCAACACCAGCACTAACACCAACACCAGCACTAACATCAACTCCAGGACTAACATCAACACCAGCACTAACATCAACACCAGAGCAAACATCAACACCAGTACTAACATCAACACCATAATTAAAATCAACACCAGCACTAACACTTATACCAGCACTAACACCAACACCAGCACTAACACCAACACCAGCATTAACTACAACACCAGCACTAACACCAACACCAGCATTAACAACACCAGCACTAACACCAACACCAGTATCTACATCAACACCAGCACTAACATCAACACCAGCACTAACATCAACACCAGCACTAACACTAACACCAACACTAACTCCAAAGCCAGCACCAACACCAGCACTAACACCAACACTAGCACTAACACCAACGCCGGCACTAACATCAACACCAGCCCTAACAACACCAAGGCAAACATCAACACTAACACTAACATCAACACCAGCTTTAACATCAACATCAGCACTAACACCAACACCAGCATTAACCACAATACCAGCACTAACACCAACACCAGCAATAACAACACCAGCACTAACATCAACACCAGCACTAACATCAACACCAGCACTAACACCAACACCGGCATTAACAACACCAGCACCAACACCAGCACTAACATCAACACCAGCACTAACATCAACACAAGCACTAACACCAACACCAGCACTAACACCAACACCAGCACTAACACCAACACCAGCATTAACTACAACACCAGCACTAACACCAACACCAGCATTAAGAACACCAGCACTAACACCAACACCAGCATCTACATCAACACCAGCACTAACATCAACACCAGCACTAACATCAACACCAGCACTAACACTAACACCAACACTAACTCCAAAGCCAGCACCAACACCAGCACTAACACCAACACTAGCACTAACACCAACGCCGGCACTAACATCAACACCAGCCCTAACAACACCAAGGCAAACATCAACACTAACACTAACATCAACACCAGCTTTAACATCAACATCAGCACTAACACCAACACCAGCATTAACCACAATACCAGCACTAACACCAACACCAGCAATAACAACACCAGCACTAACATCAACACCAGCATTAACATGAACACCAGCACCAACATCAACACCAGCAGTACCATCAACACCAGCACTAACAAGAACACCAGCATCAACATCAACACCAGCACTAACATCAACACCAGCACTAACATCAACTCCAGGACTAACATCAACACCAGCACTAACATCAACACCAGAGCAAACATCAACACCAGTACTAACATCAACACCATAATTAAAATCAACACCAGCACTAACACTTATACCAGCACTAACACCAACACCAGCACTAACACCAACACCAGCATTAACAACACCAGCACTAACACCAACACCAGTATCTACATCAACACCAGCACTAACATCAACACCAGCACTAACATCAACACCAGCACTAACACTAACACCAACACTAAGTCCAAAGCCAGCACCAACACCAGCACTAACACCAACACTAGCACTAACACCAACGCCGGCACTAACATCAACACCAGCCCTAACAACACCAAGACAAACATCAACACTAACACTAACATCAACACCAGCTTTAACATCAACATCAGCACTAACACCAACACCAGCATTAACCACAATACCAGCACTAACACCAACACCAGCAATAACAACACCAGCACTAACATCAACACCAGCACTAACATCAACACCAGCACTAACACCAACACCGGCATTAACAACACCAGCACCAACATCAACACCAGCACTAACATCAACACCAGCACTAACATCAACACAAGCACTAACACCAACACCAGCACTAACACCAACACCAGCACTAACACCAACACCAGCATTAACTACAACACCAGCACTAACACCAACACCAGCATTAACAACACCAGCACTAACACCAACACCAGCATCTACATCAACACCAGCACTAACATCAACACCAGCACTAACACCAACACTAACTCCAAAGCCAGCACCAACACCAGCACTAACACCAACACTAGCACTAACACCAACGCCGGCACTAACATCAACACCAGCCCTAACAACACCAAGGCAAACATCAACACTAACACTAACATCAACACCAGCTTTAACATCAACATCAGCACTAACACCAACACCAGCATTAACCACAATACCAGCACTAACACCAACACCAGCAATAACAACACCAGCACTAACATCAACACCAGCATTAACATGAACACCAGCACCAACATCAACACCAGCAGTACCATCAACACCAGCACTAACATCAACACCAGCACTAACATCAACTCCAGGTCTAACATCAACACCAGCACTAACACCAACATCAGCACTAACACCAGCACTAACACCAACACGAGCACTAACACCAGCGCCATCACTAACACCAGCACTAACACCAACACCAGCACTAACACTAACGCCGGCACTAACATCAACACCAGCCCTAACACCAACGTTAGCACTAACACCAACACCAGCCCTAACACCAACGCCAGCACTAACAAACACCAACACCAGCATTAATAATAATATAAGCACTAACATCAACACTAGCACCAGTACCCAAACCACCAACACAAGTACCTAAACTACGAATACCAACACCAGTACCCGATCTACCACCAACACCAGTAATAACTATATCAATAGCAAATCCAGCACCAATAATACCATAAGCCACATTACTAGCAACAGAAACACTTATACCAACACTAATACCTAATCCTTCACCACTAACACCTGTACTCAAACCACCACAAACATCAACAGTACCCTCCCCCCACAACCATCACCAGTACCCTCACCCTTCACCCCACAACCATCACCAGTACCCTCACCCTTCACCCCACAACCATCACCAGTACCCTCCTCTTCACACAACCATTACCAGGACCCTCCCCACAACCATCACCCTACCCTCCCCCTCTCCCAACAACCATCACCAGTTCCCTCCCCTCCCCCACAACCATCACCAGTACCCTCACCCTTCACCCCACAACCATCACCAGTACCCTTCTCTCCACACAACCATTACCAATACCCTCCCCTCCTCCACAACTATCACCAGTACCCTCCCTCCCCTACAACCATCATCAGTACCGTACCCTCACCCTCCCTCCACAACCATCAACAGTACCCTCCTCTCCACACAACCATTACCAGTACCCTCCCCTCCCCACAACCATCACCATTACCTTTCCCTCCCTACAACCATCCTCAGTACCCTCACCCTCATCTCCACAACCATCACCAGTACCCTCCCCTCATCTCCACAACCATCACCAGTACCCTCCCCTCCCTCCACAACCATCACCAGTACCCTCACCCTTCTCCCCACAACCATCACCAGTACCCTCCTCCTTCCCCACAACCATCACCATTACCCTTCTCCTCCCCACAACCATCACCAGTACCCTCCTCCTCCCCCACAACCATCACCAGTACCCTCCTCCTCCCCCACAACCATCACCAGTACCCTCCTCCTCCCCACAACCATCACCAGTACCCTCCCCCCCCCCCAATAACCATCACCAGTACCTTCCCCTCCCCACAACCATCATCAGTACCCTCACCCTTCTCTCCACACCCATCACCAGTACCCTCACCCTAATCTCCACAACCATCTCCAGTACCCTCCCCTCCCCACGACCATCATCTGTACCCTCCCTCCCATATACAACCATCACCAGTTCCCTCCGCCTCCCCCAAAACCATCACCACTACCCTCCCCCTCCCCCACGACCATCATCAGTACCCTCCCCTCCCCCATACAACCATCACCAGTTCCCTCCCCTCCCCACAACCATCACCAGTACCCTCCCCTCCCACACAACCATCACCAGTACCCTGACCATTCCCCCACAACGATCACTCAAGCCATTACTATTAGGAACACGGGTAGTTTTAAAAGGCTGGTTGGTCTTGGCCATTAGGAAGGAATACCAGCATCAGCGTAGCCACACTCAATAAAGAAATCAGGATTTGGTGGAATGAAGTATTTTAACCTCTGTTTTTCTGTATATTTCGCTTATATAGTATATGTACACTATTTACAGGAGGGTTAACTGATACCATAATATAAATGGGAATCATGAAAGAGACAGACAGACTGAGAGACAAACAGAGAGCGTTAATATGAGATCTCTCACATTAACAGATTAGACTTGCATGCAGGGTACGGATCTTTCCCTTTGACACTGTAGAACAAAGCATATTGCTGCTGAAACCAGAACATTATGGAATTAGGAGCCTACTCTCATAAAATCTTACCTAACAGACTCAAGCTGTCAACACAGGGATGCCACAAGGTAACGTCCAGCGTCCTCGGCTAACTCTTATTTCTCATCTATATAAATGATCTAGCAAATGCTTCCCAGGAACTAAAGCCAGTCCTGTTTACAGATGTCACAACATTCACCATTCGTAATCCTGATCCAGGTGACCTCAATAAAGATTTGTACATGGACGGCCATTAATTAACTTTTATTACTCCCAAGACCTTCTACATGTTATTTGGAAATAAAGTTAAAAATATTCTTACTCAGACATGTGTATTTACAAGTTAAAATTAACGAGAGAAATGACTTTACATTTAGTGCGCCATGTGGAAGCAAATATGTACGTATATTATATGTAAACTATACTTACACTTGATCAAAATGTCCCTGCCACCCTAAACAGCCTGTCCAATACAGAAATATTGTTGTGAAGAACAGCAGCAATAGATAGCAATAATGTTGTACAGAACAGCAACAATAGATAGCAATAATGTTGTACAGAGGAGCAACAATAGACACCCTGTGGCTAGCCTTACCATACGTCACATTTTGACCAGGATTGTCCTGGTTTGAAAGTCCTGTCCCGAAGTTCCGGCGAATCTGTCATTTTGTCCTGGACAAAAACATCGCTGATGAACAATGTACGAGGGAAGAGGCAGAATAACTGAATCTATAGTAAAAGGGCGACTATAATGCAAAATAAACAGCAATTTAAGTTGCAGCGAAATTCATGAGAAAATAAAAATGAACAAATAATTACCAAGGAAGGTTTATTCTAGTGAAAAATAAGAATGGTTCTCTAAAGAACGATTCCATACTTCCATGCTTTTTGTTCTTGTTGATTCTGTAGTCCTTAAATGAGAAATTGGTGCATTTTAGCCGTTATTTGTTTGCATTAAAAAAAATATACCTATTTTATATATCATGTATATGTTATTTTTCGAAACCTCAAAAATGTCCAGGTTTGAGTCAAAGATATTACGGTAAGCCTACCTATGGTAGACCTACAAGGTCCCAGTCTCACATTAAAGTCCCATTTACATGTGCCCCGACAGTGACGGTGCACAGATAACCATCAACATCGAAGATCTTGAACAAGGCTCTGGACAGCAGAGCATCTGGACTAGAATATTCTACAACAATTCATAAGACAGCTGAGTACATTTTAAGTAAATGGAAAAGAACACCAGCACACGCTCTGGCTCACCACCAAAGATATGTACAATACACAAAACCCTAAACTGATCTCTCAGAAGAGAAGAGAAGAAGGAATAAGATACCTAACTGTTGCACATGTGTCTCGCTTATCAAAATCCACCTCACCAGATAACCAAACTCAGAAGCACCTGCTGCTATTTATATAACTTGGTAAAATCTTCGATTGTTCTCGAGCAGAAGTCATATAAGGCTGCCCATGTTGACGTCTGATCAGAATAAACTCGTCAATATATTTCGCTTTATTCACAGTGCGTTGAGAACAGTAGACTTAAAGTTATAATTTACAAAATACTCATCACACAAACTAGATTTACATCCTTGTGCCTTCCCATAAAACATTGTATGATCAAGTGCCACCTAGTATTCCAACGGTCTCTGCAAAACTTCGGGACTGATTCTCAAACAATTCGAATAGTTGCTCAGGCTTGGCTTCAGAAAAACCTGGCACTAACAACTCATATTTTTCTTCAATAAAACTTTCATCACAGGCACGACGATATTGCTTATTCTCCTTATCGTATTCCTCGGCAAAAGCTAGCTGCTTCCTGGTCAGTTCTGGAGTAAGCTTCACTAATCTGAGTTCAAGAGAAATAGATTCGAGTTGAGTCGGCCCTGACCTGTCGCCAATTGTCTCCACAACAAGAGGGTTGTCAGGTAAATGATTAAGTGTGTGATTACTACTATTATGAGCAAGGAAATGGAGTGGGGAGATTTAGACGAGTATTGGACACACCGGATGAAGACACGCAAGACGTAGCTGATGGATCATATATTAACGTTCGAGTACCAATTTACGAAGCTGCACGCCAATTAAATGGCAATGTGACTCACGAAATCGTAATGACACGATTGCAAACAAACCACATACCACGGGTGGGGTTCGAACCCGCGGTCAGAGAGTCTCAGAACTCCAGCTAGCTTCAATAAGATTCATCCAACTAGGTATATTTCTATACCATAGGAAGGTTAGCATAGGCACCACTGTGTCCACAAATGCAAGTTTTTACAGACGAATCTCCAGCTAGCATGGCCGTGACGAACTCTAGCTCAAGTCCCCTTCAAAGCCGTCAACATGACTCACGAAATCGTAATGACACGATTGCAAACAAACCACATACCACGGGTGGGGTTCGAATCTTATTGAATCTTATTGAAGCTAGCTGGCCCAGTGGCTTACGCGACGGTCTGGAGTTCTGAGACTCTCTGACTGCGGGTTCGAACCCCACCCGTGGTATGTGGTTTAAATGGCAATGATATTCAATGCCAGAAGAATGAGCAATACGCTAACAATACTGCGGAGATACTCTAGGCAGAGCACGCAATGCATATGACATCAACAAAGGCCTGACTTGCAATAGAAAGCAGCAATAAAACAGTGAAACAACATGCTTCAGGAGAGGCACTCGATATTACGAACACAGACACCTTTACCTGACCATAAGAAAGGAATATCAGCGTAAGAGCAATCAATAGAATATTTAGGATTTTGCGGAATAAAGTATGTACCAGGTGTCAGACTGAGTACCCGCATGTACCCATCACCAATATTATTTGCAAATTTGGTCAGTAGATCTGACTAATACCATAATAAAAGTGAGGTTGAAGAGAGAGAGAGAGTAAATATGAGGACTCTCACGAACTACACCTTAGACACTCATGTAGAAGGCAGAACTCTTACATGGTGTAAACCATCCAGAAGCTTGAGAGTGACTGGAATTCAAGGCAGCCCCTAGTTACAAGGTAGCTTACCCTGGGGCCCCTTCTTCAACCTGAGTAGCAGATCTCCGTAGCAACTGGTAGTTAGTTACCCCTGTGTGCGCATGAGGCTCCCATTCGCACAAGCATTAAACTACTATGCTTTAAATAATAAAAAAAGGCACAATACCGTGACTGGAACAATACACACACAACCCGCACATATAAAAAAGAGAAGAGCTTACGACGACGTTTCGGTCCGACTTGGACCATTTACAAAGTCACTTTGTGACTTTGTCACAAGTGTGACTTTGTAAATGGTCCAAGTCGGACAAGTTCTGCTCCTCTTTATATGTGCGAGTATATGTATATGCTTTAAGTTGGTTACTGGAGGGTTTTCGTTATTTGTGATGTATGTTGAATATAAGAACGTATTCGGAATATGCAACAACCACCATAAACTCTGTTAGGAAAAGCAGGAAAATCATCACAGCAACACCATCCCTAACAATAATTCCAGTACACAAACCAACACTACTAACACCAGTATCCTAGCTACCACAACCATCTCCAAACAATATCATCCTAACCACTTCCTCCAACACTCAATCACAAATAACAGCAGTAATCAAACCAACACCACATACACTAGTACTAACTCTATCACCAGTACGAAATGCACTACCACCAACACCTATACTCAAACCACCACCAACAACACCAGTACTGAAACCACCAACAACTACATATGTGCTAACTCTAACACCAGCACTTACACCAACATCAGTATCCAATCCACCAGCTCAAACACAAAGCACAAGCACCAACACCAGCATTAATGCCATACTAATATTGGTATCCAAGCCGCAACCATCAACAGCAGAGCTAACACCAACACTAGTTCCAAAATCGTCACCACCAACAATTACCTCCAACACAAGCACTAACACCAACACCTTTACACATACCACCAGCATTAAACACATGTATTTGGGAAGCTGCGCGATCCGAGAAGGGTATTCACATATTCTATACCCCCAAGCACCTCAATGCATGCGACTGTAGCGCAGTGTGTGCGGCATAACTTGATAATGCGGTTTAATATTCGCAAAGAAGACCTGAAAAGAATCAGAAAAACATTCACAAGCCATCAGACGGAAGCTAATATCCAAATATCCTCAATTAAAAATGGTAAATTTAGACAAGTCTAATTGTAACTTTACAAAAACAACGAAGAGACCAAAATCCTAAAATACACAAGCACACTGCGCTTGAAGCCGCTGAATTGTTGCATTATCAGAATGGAAGGGTAAAAGCTAATCATATGCGACACTCAGAATTTTTCGCATAAAAAGGAGCATTTCATTGTTTTCAGTTTATTCCAAAAAGGCAAGCAAACTGGGACCTACACAGGCCAAAATCAATCCAAACTTTTCTTTAAATAACATTTACCAGTTTTTAAGAAAGTAAATAAAGTAAATAAGAAAGTACATTATATGTAAGCTTAGTGTACATAACATACAAAGATGTTATAGGGACATGAAAGAACATTATATTGATTTAACCAGGATAACAAAGAAGATTCAGACATTTTGACATATCTGATCACAAGAGACATTCTCTAATTATCCTACAGCATCTTACGATTCAAAGGTTTTAAACTGTATTTGTATATGGGAAAATTACCACCTCACAGTCTGAACTTTTTTGTTATCATCAATCGAATCAAGTGTATCATCGGTAAAAGTTTGAACCCTATCAGAAGATGCACTCTATAGTAATTAAATGGAAATCAGTGTCACGCATTTTTAATAAAGTTGGTATAACAAATAAAAAAAAGTGAAAACCAGCCAGAGGATGTTGGTTGGTCAGGTGGGATCAGCGGGGCCTCCGTCAAGCTGGTCAGGTGGGATCAGCAGGGCCTCCGTCAAGCTGGTCAGGTGGGATCAGTGGGGCCTCCGTCAAGCTGGTCAGGTGGGATCAGCAGGGCCTCCGTCAAGCTGGTCAGGTGGGATCAGCGGGGCCTCCGTCAAGCTGGTCAGGTGGGATCAGCGGGCCTCCGTCAAGCTGGTCAGGTGGGATCAGTGGGGCCTCCGTCAAGCTGGTCAGGTGGGATCAGCAGGGCCTCCGTCAAGCTGGTCAGGTGGGATCAGCGGGGCCTCCGTCAAGCTGGTCAGGTGGGATCAGTGGGGCCTCCGTCAAGCTGGTCAGGTGGGATCAGCAGGGCCTCCGTCAAGCTGGTCAGGTGGGATCAGCGGGGCCTCCGTCAAGCTGGTCAGGTGGGATCAGCGGGGCCTCCGTCAAGCTGGTCAGGTGGGATCAGTGGGGCCTCCGTCAAGCTGGTCAGGTGGGATCAGCGGGGCCTCCGTCAAGCTGGTCAGGTGGGATCAGAGGGGCCTCCGTCAAGCTGGTCAGGTGGGATCAGTGGGGCCTCCGTCAAGCTGGTCAGGTGGGATCAGCGGGGCCTCCGTCAAGCTGGTCAGGTGGGATCAGCGGGGCCTCCGTCAAGCTGGTCAGGTGGGATCAGCGGGGCCTCCGTCAAGCTGGTCAGGTGGGATCAGTGGGGCCTTCGTCAAGCTGGTCAGGTGGGATCAGCGGGGCCTCCGTCAAGCTGGTCAGGTGGGATCAGCGGGGCCTCCGTGAAGCATTTCTAACTTATACATTTCTTTGATTATCATTCGAGTGATGTCATTTGTGTGTGGGGGGGGGAAAAGGTTTTAAACCATAAATTATAATTCTGTTGTGAAAAAATCTCTTATTTTAGCTTGCTTAATTTTTTTTATCGTCACCCTTATTTATATAAATTAATAAATCACTGGGGCTTAAACAGATTTTTTGTGGCACTCCACTGTCACATCTCAAGCACAAATGTTTCCTTTTATAAGTAAATGTGTACATTTTCCACTTGAACTAAAAAAAGTCTCTCATCCAGTGTAAGAATTTGCCTTTTATTCCGCCTTTATATTGCAGATTCCAGATTAGTCTCTAATGAATAATTCTTTTCTAAAGTGTAGCTAAATACAGTCAGGGCATTCATCATCAGCCAATTCATATCAGTTTTTGGACAATTTCCCTATTTTTCTCATTATAACTTACAACGTAATCAGTCCCACAGTTTTGGAGTTGGTGCTGAAGCAGAGGCAGGAAGACTGGCGCATATATACTGGCATCAGGTGAGGGACGTGCAGCAGACAAAGGCATTGTCACTAGTAGGTGTTATTTTCCCAGTGGAAGTAGGTCATACAAACACCAAATCTGAGGGACTGATTACCTTGTGTTTTGTAGACTGAAAACCAACATTCTTGAAAAAGTTATGTTTTCATTCTCTTAAGAAATGAATCCATTTTACCCTAATAACTATTTGCAATATTCTTACAACATTCCTTGTCAACGAACGAGGACTATATTTTCAAGGGTCTTCCTCTGTCACTTTTTCGAAATATTGGTACAATGTGTGCCATCTAAAATTTGTCTGCATTTTTACCTTTCTATGGTGTAGTATGAATGTAGTAGTATACTTTTCTTCTGTATGACTCAAAATGGCGGCGGTCACACCTACGTGTGAAAATTTTCGCACCTAGGTGTTAATGACCCTTCCCACCTAGGTGCTAATGGCCCTTCGCCCCGACCCCAACCCACGTCCCCCACGCCCCCGCTTCACCCCCCTGATTTTTTTTCAATTTTTTTTTAATTTTGTTTTCAAAAAAAAAAAAAAAAAAAAATTTTCAATTTTTTCTTTTCAAATTTTAATTTTTTTCGAATTTTAATTTTTTTGTTCGAATTTTAAATTTTTTTCGAATTTTCAATTTTATTCAAATTTTAATTTTTTTCGAATTTTCAAATTTTTTCGAATTTTCAATTTTGAAGATCCCTATGAGATACTCCTTATAATTTCTCGATATCAGTAATACATATAAATTTTCTCGATATCAGTAATACATATAATTTTTCAATAATTAATCAAGATTGGTAACCCCTATGGGGCAATATTATTTCCTCTCTAAGTAAATTGAACTAAAGTTCCCACTATGGGGTAATATTACTTCCTCTTTAAGTTAAATGAGCTAAAACTACAAGTTAAAACCCAATAACATTAATAAACATTTTTGTTTTCATCATTTATTTATTATACATTTTAATACAACAAATTTCTGATACTACAATAAAAAAGTCCCCATACGGATAATACAAGTCATTGACTAAAATGAATATACATTTTCCATGTTTTTGGGTAACAGAATAAAAAGTTCCAGTCTTACATTAAAATTTTTCAGGTAACAAAAGAAGTCCCCATACAGGTCTCAAGTTCTACAAATTCCCCCATTTTTGGATAACAATAAAAAGATACAATTTTCCACGTTTCGGATAACACAAGTCATCGACTAAAATCAACATAGGGAAAATATTACACATGTTTCATGTTCACCAACTCCATGATTACCATTATCTAAGATCTCTCTCACACACCAAGGCAAGACAAGACCCAACAAATTCCTAAGTCACAAATTCACTATTCTACCATGTACAAGCCCCAACACCTCACACTCCTTAACCTGAACCTCCCGTGCACCTCACTCTCCCCCTTCACCTCACTCTCCCCCTTCACCTCACCTCACTCACACACCTTACAACCCAACGATACTTAACCCAGGATAACACAAATTTTCAACACTGCTCTACATACACTTTTCATTTTTGTTAATTATTCAAACATTTTTTCAGACGTTTTAATATCCACTAACATTTTTTCACTCATATCCCACAACATTTCACATTCCTAAAACACACCAATACTCCCATTACACACCTATATTCATCATCTTGAGAAATTCACCAGATGAATCTACTTGATGCTACGATGAAAAGACGATACTGAAATGATTACTCTCTCAGGAAACCCTTTTTAAAATCCTCGATTTAGGTTGCCAATTACTCATTTTCTAAATTCGACATAAGATCTATCACTCATTGAATAACATTTTTAATATTTCATTACATGGGATTTCTTCAAAAGCATATATATTATTCCATCATATATTTCAATTAATATGATTAGTCATACATTGTTAATAAACCTTATTTATAGTAAAAGAAATAGATTATATTTTTGTGGCGACTCTTGCCAACTCACTCATGACGTCACGCCCATCCTAACAGGATTGAGCAGGTATCTTCCACTTATTACACTGAATGAATTAAAAGTGCGTGACGTCACGGGGGTTCACATTACCATCTCTATTCAACAACTTTTCACTTCTATATTTTCTTTTAAAATATTCACAATACCTTTAATTTCATTAAAATTTACGCTCACACACACACACACACACACACACACTACAATGGATCAGGGAATACCTGTCAGGAAGACAGCAGCGAGTCATGGTACGTGGCGAGGTGTCAGAGTGGGCGCCGGTGACGAGTGGGGTTCCACAGGGGTCAGTCCTAGGACCGGTGCTGTTTCTGGTATTTGTGAACGACATGACAGAAGGAATAGACTCCGAAGTGTCCCTGTTTGCAGATGATGTGAAGTTGATGAGAAGAATTCAATCAGACGAGGACCAGGCAGAACTACAAAGGGATCTGGACAGGCTGCAAGCCTGGTCCAGCAATTGGCTCCTGGAGTTCAACCCCACCAAGTGAAAGGTCATGAAGATTGGGGAAGGGCAAAGAAGACCGCAGACGGAGTACAGTCTAGGGGGCCAGAGACTACAAACCTCAATCAAGGAAAAAGATCTTGGGGTGAGTATAACACCAGGCACATCTCCTGAGGCGCACATCAACCAAATAACTGCTGCAGCATATGGGCGCTAGCTAACCTAAGAACAGCATTCCGACATCTTAATAAAGAATCGTTCAGGACTCTGTACACTGTGTACGTTAGGCCCATACTGGAGTATGCAGCACCAGTTTGGAATCCACATCTAGCCAAGCACGTAAAGAAGCTAGAGAAAGTGCAAAGGTTTGCAACAAGACTAGTCCCGGAGCTAAGGGGTATGTCCTACGAGGAGAGGTTAAGGGAAATCGACCTGACGACACTGGAGGACAGGAGAGATAGGGGGGACATGATAACGACATATAAGATACTGAGAGGAATAGACAAGGTGGACAGAGACAGAATGTTCCAGAGATGGGACACAGCAACAAGGGAACACAGTTTGAAGTTGAAGACTCAAATGAATCACAGGGATGTTAGGAAGTATTTCTTCAGTCATAGAGTGGTCGGGAAGTGGAATAGCTTGGGAAGCGATGTAGTGGAGGCAGGTTCCATACATAGCTTTAAGGAGAGGTATGATAAAGCTCATGGAGCAGGGAGCGTGACTCAGTAGCGGCCAGTGAAGAGGCGGGGCCAGGAGCTATGACTCGACCCCTGCAACCACAACTAGGTGAGTACAACTAGGTGAGTACACACACTATCTGAATAATACAACTCACAATTTCCACTCTTTTCAATTTTTTACCGTTTTTACTAATTCATCAAAAAGTCACATCCAAATTTTCAAACGTTTTAATATCCATTAACATTTTTTTCCACAATGTGTTTTCGCACATACAAGGTAGTGCTTACTGACGCCGACCAGAACATCTATATCTCCAGACCACGGGAAGCGAGGAGGTGTGAGGTCACTCCATGACCTCACTACCACCACCAACATACCTCATCTCACTCATAACCAACACACATACACACATAAGATCACAGATCACACATTTTATACACATTCCCTCAAAACACTCTAACCGAGAACACTATTACTGAGATCACTCAACTCAAAACCACTATGATCACTAAAACACCACACATTTTTACACATTCCCCAAAAACACCAGTGAACACCACCAAAACACCACTGAATATTCCCAAAACACCACTGAATGCTCCCAAAACACCACTGAATGCTCCCAAAACACTACTAAATACTCCCAAAACACCACTGAATACCATCAAAAACACCATTTTGTATTTTCATTAAAATTTACGCAAAATCCACATTTCATTAAAATTCATACAAAAAACCCATGTTCTCGATACTTAATGAACATACCTAATCCCAAGCTCCCAACATCAACCACAAACTCCCACTTTTTATTTAATTCATCAAAAACTTTCTCAATGTTGCTAATACGATAAAAAGATTCAATTGACACAATTTTTTTACATATCACGAATGAAGACCTATCCTAACTTAACCCAACCTAACCTAACTAATCTATCCTAACCTAACCCAACCTAACATCTATCCTAACCTAACCTAAACTAACCTAACCTAACCTAACTTAACCTTCAAAAACACTCTCTTACAACATTTGATCACCTTTAACTAACCTATCCTAACTTAACCCACCCTAACAACACCTAACCTAACCTAACTAACCTATCCTAACCTAACCCAACCTAACATCTAACCTAACCTAAACTAACCTAACCTAACCTAATCTAACCTAACTAACCTAATCTAACCTAACTTAACCTTCAAAACACTCTCATACATCATTTGAACACCTTCAAAAACATCCCAAAATCATACCATCGAATACTCCCAAATAACATTTAACATAACCTAACCTAACAACACCTAACCTAACCCAAAGAATACTCCCAAATAACATTTAACCTAACCTAACCTAACCCAAATAACACAACATTTAACCTAACCTAACCGAACAACACCTAACCTAACCCAAATAACATTTTACCTATCCCAACCTAACAACACCTAACTTTACCCAAATAACATTTTTAACCTACCTAACCTTCAAAACACTCTCATACATCATTTGAACACCTTCAAAAACACCCCAAAATCGCACCATCGAATACTCCCAAATAACATTAAACATAACCTAACCTAACCGAACAACACCTAACCTAACCCAAATAACATTTAACCTAACCTAACCTAACCCAACCTAACAACATCTAACCTAACCTATCAACACCTATCCTATCCCAAATAACATTTAACCTAACCTAACCTAACCTAACCTAACAACATCTAACCTAACCTATCAACACCTATCCTATCCCAAATAACATTTAACCTAACCTAACTTAACCTTCAAAACACTCTCAATCATCATTTGAACACCTTCACAAACACTACCAAAGCAATTACTCCCAAATAACATTTAACCTTAACCTAACCTATAATTCCACCCACCCGGACAAGACCAAGTTTCCATTCAACAAGGTCACTTGGAGAGTCCACCTGAGGGGACACAGATGGACTCCTGGAGGCACTGATCTGGGGAAGGCACAGAAGGTGCTGACCTTATGGAACCTAGGATGAATTCCTGGATTCACAATCCAAGGGAAGGCTAGAGGTGAGGATACTGGCTGTTGTGTTGGCCTTGGGAAAGTGGGGAAGGGAGAATATCCGAGGGTACATGGATGGACTTCTGGATACATGGACCTGGGAAAAGCATCAGAAATGCAGTAAATGTATGAGTCGACAATAAAGACAAACCATTGCATTAAAATTAATAAAGCTGATATTATAATAAACATCCTAAAATATCCTATAATTAATCCAAATTTATTTTTTATATAATCGTAAAAAGAATTCCCTACAAGAAGCAGAGAATGAAATTCATGGTCGGTTTCAGACATTTAGTGACGGTTTGTATTTTGTTGAAAGAATAGGAAGGTAGAAAGTAAATTAGTGAGCATCAAGGCCCCAGTGGTGGCTCTCACAGTGGTGGCTCTCACAGTGGTGGCTCTCACAGTGGTGGCTCTCACAGTGTGGCTCTCACAGTGGTGGCTCTCACAGGGGTGGCTCTCACAGTGTGGCTCTCACAGTGGTGGCTCTCACAGTGGTGGCTCTCACAGTGTGACTCTCACAGTGGCTCTCACATGTGGCTCACAGTGGTGGCTCTCACAGTGTGGCTCTCACAGTGGTGGCTCACAGGGTGGCTCACAGTGTGGCTCTCACAGTGGTCTCACGTGGTGGCTCACAGTGGTGGCTCTCACAGTGTGGCTCTCACAGTGGCTCCGTGGCTCTCACAGTGGTGGCTCTCACAGGGTGGCTCTCACAGTGTGGCTCTCACAGTGTGGCTCTCACAGTGGTGGCTCTACAGTGGTGGCTCTCACAGTGGTGGCTCTCACAGTGTGCTCTCACAGTGTGGCTCTCACAGTGGGGCTCTCACAGTGGTGGCTCTCACAGTGTGGCTCTCACAGTGGTGGCTCTCACAGTGGTGGCTCTCACAGTGTGGCTCTCACAGTGTGGCTCTCACAGTGTGGCTCTCACAGTGTGGCTCTCACAGTGTGGCTCTCACAGTGGTGGCTCTCACAGTGTGGCTCTCACAGTGTGGCTCACAGTGTGGCTCACAGTGTGGCTCTCACAGTGTGGCTCTCACAGTGGTGGCTCTCACAGTGTGGCTCTCACAGTGTGGCTCTCACAGTGTGGCTCTCACAGTGAGTGGCTCTACAGTGTGGCTCTCACAGTGTGGCTCTCACAGTGTGGCTCTACAGTGGTGGCTCTACAGTGTGGCTCTCACAGTGTGGCTCTCACAGTGTGGCTCTCACAGTGGTGGCTCTCACAGTGTGGCTCTCACAGTGTGGCTCTCACAGTGTGGCTCTACAGGGGTGGCTCTCACAGTGTGGCTCTCACAGTGTGGCTCTCACAGTGTGGCTCTCACAGTGTGGCTCTCACAGTGTGGCTCTCACAGTGTGGCTCTACAGTGTGGCTCTCACAGTGGCTCAGGCTCTCACAGTGTGGCTCTCACAGTGTGGCTCTCACAGTGTGGCTCTCACAGTGTGGCCTCACAGTGTGGCTCTCACAGTGTGGCTCTCACAGTGTGGCTCTCACAGTGTGGCTCTCACAGTGGTGGCTCTCACAGTGGTGGCTCTCACAGTGGTGGCTCTCACAGTGTGGCTCTCACAGTGTGGCTCTCACAGTGTGGCTCTCACAGTGTGGCTCTCACAGTGTGGCTCTCACAGTGTGGCTCTCACAGTGTGGCTCTCACAGTGTGGCTCTCACAGTGTGGCTCTCACAGTGTGGCTCTCACAGTGTGGCTCTCACAGTGTGGCTCTCACAGTGGTGGCTCTCACAGTGTGGCTCTCACAGTGTGGCTCTCACAGTGTGGCTCTCACAGTGTGGCTCTACAGTGTGGCTCTCACAGTGTGGCTCACAGTGTGGCTCTCACAGTGTGGCTCTCACAGTGTGGCTCTCACAGTGTGGCTCTCACAGTGTGGCTGTGTAACTTGCTGGTAATTACTTGTGTTTCAGTGTCGTCTAGTTATCATAATTACTGTTAAACTTTAGAATGATTGTTGCAGCTTTAAAGCAAATTTTACCAACTGGAAAACGATTTATTTTTATTTTCTTACTGCTTTCTTTTTCTTCACTTATATTTTATTAATAATTCTCTTTATTTCTGCAAAGAAAAAATATTATATTTTAATGAAAATCCAATTTGATAAAATTGCTTAAAAATGGCAAAATGGCATCCACACAGCCCAAAATCAATATGTCAACCGATCGGAAGAGGCTTTCTGTAGTTATCACATGGGAAACGATCAATTTAATAAAATAGCAAATTAAAATTTACTCAGTTCAATATAAATGCCAAATATGCACCAACTCAGACTGAACCTATGGGGTATCATCCTTATAGAATGCATAACCATTAATATTTGAAGTCAAAATGAATATCAATAGTTATTCAATGAAACTGATAAACTGGGGTTTATGATACCCATTAACAACGTAAATCTTGAGTTCGGGAAACTAAATGAGTACTAAAAAATTTGAAGACGATTAGAAGAGTCATTCTCCAGTTATGGCGATGGAATCCAACGATTTCAAGATTATTTAACTATTTTAAAATAATGAAAAAGTGCCAGAACATGAACAACATTTAATGGGCAACGTCTTGATAGTTAGATGCATCAGCATTAACCGGTCAGGGGAGACTGAAGTTTATTTTATATGATTTAATGGGAATAACAATTTCACAATATTTTTCAAATACTAATAATAATAAAATAAAAATAATAATAATAATAATAATAATAATAATAATAATAAAATACTATTACTACTACTACTACTAATAATAATAATAATAACAAAATAATGAAATGGATAAGGATCACCATGCCCAGCCCTTCTAGGGCAGGGTAGGTGCCAGAGCTGGAGCTTACTACTATCTGCAGCTCGCAAGACTGCTATTCCCTAGCCTCCTTGGGGTGGGAAGATGGCAGACCAGAGAGGCCTAGCTTCTCCCTACGAGCTCCGTAAGGGCGTGGAACGTGGCTAGGCCTGGGGACAATTGGTCCCAGACGATGAGAGGGTACTTGTACCTCCTCCCATGACAGACATAGGTTTCAGACACTCCCATCTGAAAAGACCCGGACCGGGAGAGTACCGGCGAATCTACACCAACCAACCAATAATGAAATAAAATAGTAATACTAATAATAATATTATTATTAAAATAATAATAATATTATTAAAATAATAATAATATTATTAAAATAATAATAATATTATTAAAATAATAATAATATTATTAAAATAATAATAATATTATTAAAATAATAATATTATTATTAAAATAATAATAATATTATTAAAATAATAATATTATTAAAATAATAATAATATTATTATTATAATAATAATAATATATATTATTAAAATAATAATAATATTATTATTAAAATAATAATAATAATATTATCATTATTTTTTAACAAACCGGCCATGTCCCACCGAGGCAGGGTGGCCACCGAGGCAGGGTGGCCAAAAAAGAAAAACGAAAGTTTCACTTTTTAAATTTAGCAATGTATACAGTAGAAGTGGTTAGTAGCCCCTTGCTCCCGGCATTATAGTTGCCTCTTACGACACATGACGCACTTCCACATGGACAAATAATAATAATAATATTATTATTATTATTATCATACAAATAATAATAATATTATTACTATTATTAATACTATACAAATAATAATATTAATGAGAACTCGTTATGCCTTTCCCTTACCTTCTCTCTATTTTACTCTACATCATCTATCTACAGTTTCCCACCTCCTACCTTTCCTCTTCCCTATTCCTTCCTTCCCATTTTTTCGCTCTACATCTTCCACACTATCCCATTCTTCTTGCCTTACTCCTCTCCTCTTGTCCAGTATTCTCATTATTTTACCCTTTCCCGTCTTCCAGTCCACCATTACCCACCTCCTCTCTTCTCTTATACCCATTCCATCCTCCATTCCTATCCTATCCCCCCTTTCTATCTCCCTTTTTCCCTTCTCTTATCCTCCTTTCCCCTCCCCTATCCTACATTTCTCTCTTCTATCTATCTTCCATTCCCCTCCTCCTATTCCCATTCCCCTCCTCCTATCCTTCATTCCCCTCCTTCTGTCCTCCTCTCACCTTATCTTAGCATTTGGCTGTTCATCACAGTTTTTATGTTAATCCTTCTCTCCCTCTCTTGCCCCTCTCCTTCCCGCCTCTCTCCTTCCTGCTCCTTCCTCTCTTTCCCCTTCCCGCCTCTCTCCTTCCTGCCCCTCCCTCTCTTGATCCCCTTTCTTTTGTCTCGTGCCTTCCTGCCCCTTCTCTAAATGCCCCCACTATCTCTCCTGACACCCTCTTACCGTCTCCTCCTCCTCCACCACTGCTAAACCCGTACTCCTACTACCACGTCTATTACCCGAATTTCCCCACTGCATACCTTCCTCCTCACTCCACCACGCTATATAACCGATTAACCGCTATTATATTATACCCTCCTCACTCCACCACTGCTATATAACCCGTATTATAACCCTCCTCACTCCACCACTGCTACCGTATATAACCTCTACCACGCTATATAACCCTCCTCACCTCTATAACCCTTTCCTCACTCCACCACTGCTATTAACCCTTTTATCTCATCACCACCTCCTATTTCCACTCCACCACTCACTATTACCTCATCACCCACCACTGCTATATACCATTATAACCTCCTACCACCACTACTTGTTATTAAATTAAACAGTCTCGCCCCTACTCCAAAATCCGCTTCAAAAACCCCAAATCTATCTATTCCAGCTTCACAACCCGTGAAGAGCTCCCGCTTCTCCTCCCAATCCCTACTTTCATATCTCTTATTACCGGAAAAAAACTATAAATAAGGTAAGAAACAGCCTCAGTACTCGCATCCAATTCTTAGACCCATCAATTAGACTTGTGGTTAGAATCTTCCCGAGCGAGAGGGGACCCAAAGCGACCATCCTCCGTAAGGTCGAGGCTGATGTGGATCAGGGACGAGTTAATGGTCCTTAAGTGCTTGAGGGTAGTTAAGCCCTTGTTGTAGAGATGGGAGAGGGAGGGAGGGGTGATAATGTCTGGTCCGGGAATAGTTTACAAAGACGGTAAATGAGGCAAATTATTAATTTCAATTATACGCCAGATTATTCAGATTTCGAGCAGGTGCCTGAGTTCACAGAGGCTTATTATGTTGCTACAATTAAATTAACACTTTTTACTACGACGTGATGCACGTACGTATTTGTTTAGGTAGTGGTGGTGATTGTGGTGGTGGTGGGGATGGTGGTGGTAGTGGTGGTGGTGGTGATGGTGGTAGTGGTGCTAATGGTGATGGTGGTAGTGGTGATGTTGGTGGTGGTGATGTTGGTGATAGTGGTGGTAATGGTGGTGATTGTGGTGGTGGCTGTGGTGGTGATGGTGTGGTAGTGGTGATTGTGGTGGTGGTAGTGGTAGTGGTGGTGGTTGCGGTGGCAGTAGTGGTGGTGGGGTGATTGTGGTGATTGTTGTGATTGTGGTGGTGGTGGTAGTGGTGGCAGTGGTGGTGGTGTGCCGGTGCTGGTGGTGGGGTTAGTAGCAGTTGTGGTGATTGTGGTGTTGGTGATTATGGTGGCGGTGTTGATTGTGATGGTGGTGGTGGTGGTAGTGATGTTGATTGTGGCGGTGGTGTTGAGTGTGGTGGTGGTGGTTGTGGTGGTAGTGATGGTGGTGGTGGTGACGATGGTGATGAGATGGTGTGGTGTATTGTGGTGTATTGTAGTGGTGGTGATTGTAGGTGGATTGTGTGGTGATTGTAGTGGTGGTGTATGTGGTGGTAGTGGGTGGTGGTAGTGGTGTAGTGGTGGGTGGATATTGGTAGTGTGGTGGTGATTGTAGGTGGGTGGTTGTGGTGGTGTGTAGTGGTACATTGATCTAGTGGATGGTTGGTGATGGTAGTGGATGGTGGTGATGGTAGTGGATGGGTTGTGTGGGAGTGAGTGGTATGGTAGTGGTGGGTTGGTGATGGTAGTGGATGGTTGTGATGGTAGTGGATGGTGGTGATGTGTGGATGGTGATGGTGGATGGGTTGGTGATGGTAGTGGTGATGGTAGGTGTGGTTGGTGATGGTAGTGGATGATGTAGTGGATGGGTTGGTGATGGTAGTGGATGGGTTGGTGATGGTAGTGATGGTTGATGTAGTGGATGGTTGGTGATGGGGATGTGGATGTGTGAGATGGTAGTGGATGGGTTGGTGATGGTAGTGGATGGGTTGGTGATGGTAGTGGATGGGTTGGTGATGGTAGTGGATGGGATGGTGATGGTAGTGGATGGGTTGGTGATGGTAGTGGATGGGTTGGTGATGGTAGTGGATGGGATTGGTGATGGTAGTGGATGGGTTGGTGATGGTAGTAGATGGAATGGTGATAGTAGTGGATGGGTTGGTGATGGTAGTGGATGGAATGGTGATGGTAGTGGAAAGGACCACTAACACAGAACTTGGGAGTGTACGCCACTGTACACACATCCTCTCTTCCCAGGTAGATCTGTTGGTAAAAAGACTCTTGTGCAACATTTGGGTAACTTTATTATGGAAATGTCTCGCCAGCCAGTGGCTTCTTCAGTCCAGTACAGAGAATGGTGCAAAATGCTGAAGCGATTAAGGTAATCAGTCCCTCAACCTGGAGTCGATGTGTACAGTTCATCAGTCTTAATAAAAATACAGCATATGCGCGGAGAAGTGGCTTATATACTGCAGACAGATGAGGTGTAGCAGTGGTAGACGGAGTCACCAGTGGAAAAAATCCACTAGTAGGTTAGGCAAGCCTTGAAGAATTCCCTATATCAAGATCCTAAGATGTTGCTGTGCCAGACAGAATTTAAATAAGTGGCTTAGAAAATCAACAGTGTTAAATGATACACTTGTGAATATGGTGTTATTTTATCAACACTGATGATCTGAACACATCGACTCAAGGCTGGGGACTGATTATCTCAAACTCTTCCTCTTCTTTTACCATTCTCTGTATTAGACTGAAGAAGCCACTGACTGGCCAAACGTTTCCAGAATACCCAAATTTTGTAGTCTCTTATTTATCAACTTGTCGTTTATCTAAACCAATTATACAGATCTGTTTGTGGCTTGATG
>WNWK01019970.1:10000-36750 GCA_009830355.1 Cherax destructor | reverse complement strand
GCTTCAGTGAAAAGCTCTGTTCCACAAGGCACAGTACTCGCTCCCATCCTGTTCCTCATCCTCATATCGGACATAGACAGGGATATAAGCCACAGTGCAGTGTCTTCCTTTGAAGATGACACCCGAATCTGCATGACAGTGTCCACCATTGAAGACACTGCAAGACTCCAAGCAGACATCAACCAAATCTTTAAATGGACTGCAGGTTGTGTGTGTATTCTTCCAGTCACGGTATTGTGCCTTTTTTGTTATTAATATGAAGTTCAATGATGAGAAATTTCAATTACTCAGATATAGAAAACGTGAGGAAATTAAAATCTCATCGGAGTACAAAACAAATTCCAACTACACAATAGAGCGAAAAGTAATGTTAAAGACCTGGGAGTGATCATGTCAGAGGATCTCACCTTCAAGGACCATAACACCATAGGAATTGCATCTGCTAGAAAAATGACAGGATGGATAATGAGAACCTTCAAAACCAGGGATGCCAAGCCCATGTTGACACTTTTCAGGTCGCTTGTTCTATCTAGGCTGGAATATTGCTGCACACTAACTGCACCTTACAAGGCAGGTGAAATTGCTGACCTAAAAAATGTGCAGAGAACCTTCATGGCACGCATAACTGCGATAAACCACCTCAATTACTGGGAACGCTTGAAGTTCCTAAACCTGTACTCCCTAGAACGCATGCAGGAGAGATGCATTATTATATACACGTGGAAAATTCTCGAGGGATTAGTACCGAACTTGCACACGAGAGTCACTCCCTACGAAAGCAAAAGACTCGGCAGGCGATGTAACATCCCCAATGAAAAGCAGGAAGCCACTAGCACGTTGAGAGAAACACAATAAGTGTCAGGGGCCAAGACTGTTCAACTGCCTCCCAGCATACATCTTGGGATTACCAACAAACCCCTGGCTGTCTTCAAGCAGGCACTGGACAGGCACCTAAAGTTGGTACCTGACCAGCTAGGCTGTGGTTCGTACGTTGGACTGCGTGCGGCCAGCAGTAACAGCCTGGTTGATCAGGCTCTGATCCAACATGAGGCCTGGTCACAGACCAGATTTATACGCTCCTCCAAAGTCATTCTACTTTGATCCATTCTCTCTAAATGACCAAACAACCTCAACAACCCTCTTCAGCCCCTGACTAATACTTTTAGTAACTCCACACCTCCTAATTTCCACACTCCAAATTTTCTGCATAATATTTACACTACACATTGCCCTTAGATAGGACATCTCAACTGCCTCAGCCGCCTCTTCGCTGCAGCATTTGCAACCCATGCTTCACACCATATAAGAGTGTTGGTACCACTATACTTTCGTACATCCCTTCTTTGCCTCCATGGATAACGTTTTTGTCTCCACAGATACCTCAACGCACCACTCACCTTTTTTCCTTCATCAATTCTATGGTTAACCTCATCCTTCATAAACCCATCCACTGACAAGTCAACTCCCAAATATCTGAAAATATTCACTTCTTCCATAATCCCTCTCTCCAATGTGATATACAATTTTTCTTTATTTAAATCGTTTGATACCCTCATCACCTTACTCTTATGTGTGTTCACTTTCAACTTTCTACCTTTACACACCCTCTCAAACTCGATCCACTAACCTTTGCAACTTTTCTTTAGAATCTCCCATAAGCACAGTATCATCAGCAAAAATAACTGTGTAAACTCCCATTTTGTATTTAATTCCCCATAATTTAATCCCACTCTCCCGAACACCCTAGCATTTACTTCTTTACAACCCCATCTATAAATATATTAAACAACCATGGTAACATTACACAGCCCTGTCTAAGACCTACTTTTACCGGGAAGTAATCTCCCTCTCTCCTACACACCCTAACCTGAGCCTCACTATCCTCATAAAAACTCTTTACAGCATTCAGTCACTTACTACCTATTCCATACACTTGCAACATTTGTCACATTGCTCCCCTATCACTCTATCATATGCATTTTCTAAATCCATAAATGCAATGAAAACTTCCCTACCTTTATCTAAATACCGTTCACATATATGCTTCAATGTAAACATATGATCTACACATCCCCTACCCACTCTAAAGCCTCCTTGCTCATCTGCAATCCTACTCTCTGTCTTACCTCTAATTGTTTCAATAATAACCCTACCGTATACTTTACCTGGTATACTCAGTAAACTTTTTTTTATTAACACGCCGATTCCCACCAAGGCAGGGTGGCCGAAAAAGAAACTTTCATCATCATTCACTCCATCACTGTCTTGCCAGAGGGTGCTTTACACTACAGTTATAAAACTGCAACATTAACACCCCTCCTTCAGGTGCAGACACTGTACTTCCCATCTCCAGGACTCAAGTCCGCCTGCCGTTTCCCTGAATCCCTTCATAAATGTTACTTTGCTCACACTCCAACAGCACGTCAAGTATTAAAACCATTTGTCTCCATTCACTCCTATCAAATACGCTCACACATGCTTGCTGGAAGTCCAAGCCCTCGCACACAAAACTTCCTTTACCCCTCCCTCCAACCTTTCCTAGGCCGACTCTACCCCCTTCCCTCCACTACAGATTTATACACTCGAGTTATTCTGTCTCGTTCCATTCTCTCTACATGTCCGAACCACCTCAACAACCCTCCTCAGCTCTCTGGATAATAGTTTTGGTAATCCCACCTCTAATTTCCAAACTCTGAATTCTCTGCATTATATTCACACCACACATTGACCTCAGACATGACATCTCCACTGCCTCCAGCCTTCTCCTCGTTGCAACATTCATCACCCATGCTTCACACCCATATAAGAGTGTTGGTATAACTATACTCTCATACATTTCCTTCTTTCTTCCATGGACAAAGTTATTTGTCTCCACAGACTCCTAAGTGCTCCACTCACGCTTTTTCCCTCATCAATTCTATGATTCACCTCATCCTTCATAGACCCATCTGCTGACATGTCCACTCCCAAATATCTGAATACATTCACCTCCTCCATACTCTCTCCCTCCAATCTGATATCCAATCTTTCGTCACCTAATCTTTTTGTTATCCTCATCACCTTACTCTTTCCTATATTCACTTTCAATTTTCTTCTTTTTACACACCCTACCAAATTCATCCACCAACCTCTGCAACTTATTCCCCTATAATTCTTACAATCTCTTTTATCCCCCTTCCCTTTATATAAAGGGACTATACATGCTCTTTGCCAATCCCTAGGTACCTTCCCCTCTTTCATACATTTATTAAACACCAATACCAACCACTCCAACACTATATCCCCACCTGCTTTTAACATTTCTGTCATTATCCTGTCAGTTCCAGCTGCTTTACCCCCTTTCATTCTACGTAATCCCTCACGCACTTTCCCCACACTCACATTCTGCTCCTCTTCATTCCTAAAAGATGTTATACCTCCCTGGCCAGTGCATGAAATTACCGCCTCCATTTTTTCATAGACATTTAAAAGTTCCTCAATATATTCCCGCCATCTACCCAATACCTCCAGCTCCCCATCTACTAACTCCCCTACTCTGTTTTTAACTGACAAATCCATTCGTTCCTATGCTTCTTACCTTGTTTATCTCACTCCAAAATTTTTCTTGTTTTCAGCAAAATTTCTTGACAGAGACTCTCCCATTCTTTCATCTGCTCTTCTTTTGCACTCTCTCACCACTCTCTTCACCTTTCTTTTACTCTCCATATACTCTGCTCTTCTAGTAACACTTCTGTTTTGTAAAAACCTCTCATAAACTACCTTTTTCTCTTTTATCACACCCTTTACTTCATCATTCCACCACTCGCTCCTCTTTCCTCCTGCACCCACCCTCCTATAGCCACAAACTTCTGCCCCACATTCTAATACTGCATTTTTTAAACTATCCCAACTCTCTTCAACCCCTCACTACTCATACTTGCACTATCCCACCTTTCTGCCAATAGTTGCATATATCTCACCCTAACTTCCTCCTCCCTTAGTTTATACACTTTTACCTCTCTCTTACTTGCTGTTGCCATTTTCTTTTTGTCCCATCTACCTTTTACTCTAACTGTAGCTACAACTAAATAATGATCCGATATATCCGTTGCCCCTCTATAAACATGTACATCCTGAAGCCTACCCATCAACCTTTTATCCACCAATACATAATCTAACGAAGTACCTACATTACGTGCTATATCATACCTTGTATACTTATTTATCCTCTTTTTCATAAAATACGTATTACTTATTACCAAACCTCTTTCTACACATAGCTTAATTAATGGTTCCCTATTTACATTTACCCTGGCACCCAGATTTACCTACTACTCCCTCCACAACATTTTACCCACTTTAGCATTAAGATCCCCAACCACAATTACTCTCTCACTTGGTTCAAAACTCCCCACACACTCACTCAACATTTCCCAAAATCTCTCTCTCTCTCCTCTACACTTCTCTCTTCTCCAGGTGCATAAACACTTACTATAACCCACTTTTCACATCCAACCTTTATTTTACTCCACATAATCCTTGAATTTATACATTTATATTCCCTCTTTACCTGCCATAACTGATTATTCAACATTATTCTCCCCTTCTTACGCTTTAACTCTATTTGAAACCTGACTAATCCCATTTATTTCTTCATGAAACTCTACCCTCCTTCACTTTGTCTCACTTAAAGCCAGGACATCCAGCTTCTTTTCATTCATACTCTACAATCATTCTTTTTATATTAAAACATCCACATTCAAAATCCACTTAGCGTTCTTCTTTTCTTTAGTAATCATGAAGGTTACTAGCCATTGTTCGCATTTTAGTTGACTTACCACGCATGGCTTACGGAGGAAAGATTCTTATTCCACTTCCCCATGGATATGAAAGGAAAAGCAATCAGAACAAGAACTATTAAGATAAAATCAAAGAAAACTCAGATGAGTGTGTATACATAAACGTGTACATGTATGTGTAGCGTGACCTAAGTGTAAGTAGAAGTAGCAAGATGTACGTGAAATCTTGCATTTGTATGAGACAAAAAAGACACCAGCAATCCTACCATCATGTAAAACAAATACAGGCTTTCGTTTTACACTCACTTGGCAGGATGGTAGTACCTCCCTGGGTGGTTGCTGTCTACCAACCTACTACATTATAAATATATAATGAATATAAAACATCAAAAACAAATGAATATTAACTTGGTTAATTCACACACAACCCACACATATAAAAAAGAGAGGAGCTTACGGCGACGTTTCAGTCCGACTTGTACCATTTACAAAGTCACACTAACACAAAGGACAGGTGGAAGGGGTATTTATAGGCAGGCAGACAGGCGAGGGCACAAGAAAGTGGTGGATGGGTAATGGAGGTAGTAGTGGTAGTAGTAGTGGAATCAGTCATATTCCGTTCCAGTCATGGTATTGTGCCTTTTTTGTTATTTATGGACCCCGCAGGTAAGCGGCTTATTCTTTCTAACTTTTTTAATGTTCTTCCTTCTTTTAAATCCTTCTTTCGTTCTTATGAAGCTGCTCTTATTGCCACCTGGCGTCGTAAGAATCAGCTTTGCTTTCTACGTGACTGTCTTGCTGAGCAGGTTCTACCCCCTTCCTTCTCCCATTTCCTGAAACCCAACCCACTGGGCACTCCCTTTCCTGATCATGCCCGTCTCCTACTCCAACAGCTCATTATTTCTACTAAGTCTCAGGTTGAAGATGCCTTCTTTACTCTCCGTCAGCATCAACATGCTCTCTTTGCTTCTCTTCCACAAGATCTCTGTAACCTTCTCACTACTGTCGCTTTTGACACTGCTCGCCTGAATTCACAAATGCATTCTTCTAAACTACAGAACAAACTTCAACGTTTCATCTCAGATAGTCCTTGGTCCAAATTCTCTCTTACCGACTGTGTTACTAATCTGTCTTCTGTCATACTCTCCCAACATTAGCTTGAACTGCTTGGTTTTGGTCTTTCCTTTGCCACTTCACCTACCCCTCGCGCTGGTATTGACATGATTAGCTCTTTTGATTCTTTTCTCCAGTCTCGCTCTCGTAATAATAATCTTCCTGATTTATCCACTTTTCGTGGCGCTCTCCTTCCTGCTCTTGATAGCCTGTTTTCTAAGAACCATCATCTTCCTCGCCGCTATCAACTTGCCCTTTCTTCTCTTAAATCCAACGCTAACATTGTCATACTCTCTTCTGACAAAGGTAATTCGGTAGTTATCCTTGATTGAGAGGATTACCTCTGTAAAGCCGAGGTCTTGCTCTCTGACTCACGTACCTACACTCCTCTCGTTTCCAATCCTCTTGATCGCATCAAGAGAACTTTCAACAAGAAACTTAAGACTCTCTCCGACCTCTGTCCTTCTGACTTTAACCTTGTTCAACGTTTTCGGGTCATCTGTCCCTCTCTGCCCTATTTCTATGGCCTTCCCAAAACTCACAAACCTGATATTCCTCTGTGTCCCATCATATCTTCTAGAGGTTCTGTCTCTTATTCTCTTGCTTCTTGGCTAGCCAAAACCCTCACTCCCTTTCTTGGTACTTTTTCTCCTGTCCACCTTCGTCACTCTCAAGACTTCATCGAACAGGTTCGCTCTCTCCTGACCTGTAAGATGCTTAGTCTTGATGTCGAGTCCCTCTTCACTAATGTCCCTCTGGATGATGTCCTTAATTTTCTTAGAGAGAAGGCCAGTGAAGGGTTACTTCATCTCCCTATACCTACTGATGTCTTTCTTGATCTTATCCACCTTTGTGTAGACTCTAATTCCTTTTCTTTTCAAGGTAAATATTATTCTCAAACCTTTGGTGTCGCCATGGGCTCTCCTCTATCTCCTGTTCTTGCTAATCTTTAAATGGAATACTTCGAGACTGTTCTTCTTCCCACTATTGATGTACGTCCTTCACTCTGGCTCCGTTATGTAGATGACATCTTTGCTCTTTGGCCTCATGACTCAAGTCTCTTCCAATCATTTCTTGATGCTCTTAATAATCTTGCCCCTTCCACTAAGTTTAAAGCTGATTGGGAATCTAATTCTTTGCTTCCTTTTCTTGATGTTCATATCCACCGCTCAGTTACAGGTTTTGCCTTTTCCGTGTACCGCAAGCCTATGCACAGTGGCATGTACATTCACTACTTTTCTTATCATGCCTCCTCTGTCAAGAAAAGTGTTCTTATCTCCCTCTTTCTCCGTGCTCTCCGCATTTGTGATCCTCAGTTCCTTGAAGCAGAAATTTCCACTCTTCATAATTCATTGATATACAGTGGACCCTCGGCTAACGTTCTTAATCCGTTCCAGGAGCTAGAGCTTTAGCCGAAAAAAACGTTATCCGAAGCCTTATTTCCCATAAGAAATAATGTAAATACAATTAATCCGTTTCAGACATCCAAAAATATTCACAAAAAAAAATAATTTTTTAAAGAATAACTATAGTTTTACATACAGAAAACACACATAAATACTACATACAATTTAAAATTTATAAATAAATAATGAAATAAACATTTAAAATAACATTTACTTACCTTTATTGAAGAGACTTGCTGGCATCTGGAAGATAGGGAGGACAGGGCAGGGCTTAGTGTTTGGAAGGGAATCCTCACTCCCTGCACTACTGCTACACTCCTGTATGCTTGCTACACTCCCTGTATACTTGCTACACTCCTGTATGCTTGCTACACTCCCTGTATGCTTGCTACACTCCCTGTATGCTTGCTACACTCCCTGTATGCTTGCTACACTCCTGTATGCTTGCTACACTCCCTGTATGCTTGCTACACTCCCTGTATGCTTGCTACACTCCCTGTATGCTTGCTACACTCCCTGTATGCTTGCTACACTCCCTGTATGCTTGCTACACTCCCTGTATGCTTGCTACACTCCTTTCATGCCTGCTACACTCCCTGCATGCCTGCTACACTCCTTGCATTCCTGCTACACTCCCTGCATGCCTGCTACACTCCTTGCATGCCTGCTACACTCCTTGCATGCCTGCTACACTCCTTGCATGCCTGCTACACTCCCTGTATGCCTCCTATATTCCCTGCATGCCTGCAACACTCCCTGCATGCCTGCTACACTCCCTGCTTGCCTGCTACACTCCCTGCATGCCTGCTACACTCCCTGCTTGCCTGTTACACTCCTTGCTTGCCTTCTACACTCCCTGCATGCCTGCTACACTCCCTGCTTGCCTGCTACACTCCCTGCTTGCCTGCTACACTCCCCGCATGCCTGTTACACTCCTTGCTTGCCTTCTACACTCCCTGCATGCCTGCTACACTCCTTGCATGCCTGCTACACTCCTTGCATGCCTGCTACACTCCCTGAATGCCTGCTAAACTGTGTTTTTGTTGTACATCCTGACAAGCTCACCCACACGTACGCCACTCTCAAATTTTTCAACAATCTCCTTCTTCAGTTCGATGGTGTTCCTCACTCTCTTTACCACAGGGGTGCCACTAGGAAGCTTCTTTGGACCCATGGTGACTTATTTCACAGTGACAGTCACTAAATCACCAAAAATGACACCAAATGTATTGTGAATGCTTGAAAGAGCGCGCTGGGTGTTGTTCACTCAAGTGTAAACAACGGTGGACTGGCGTCCTGGGAGGAGGTGCGCAAGCGCAGAGCAGGCAGTCAGGTCTGGTACGAAACGTTAGCTGAGTAAATAACGCTAGCCGAAAAAAATATTGAACGTAAAAAGCAACCTTTAGCCGAAAAAAACGTTATCTGGAATGAACGTTAGCCGGGGGTCCACTGTACATAGATACAATGATATACGAGTCTTCACGCTGCCGCCGTCGAGAGAGGTCGTCGTCTGCGCTCCTGCTCTGAACACAGATTCCCAAGCTGTTTTTGGGTTATCCTGAGTAATTCTTGACCAGAGCTGAGAGGAAAACTTGCTTGCTGTCACTTCGAGCCCCATCCCTTCAAGAGGGTAAGGCGGTGATAAGCTTGCTTGTTCCCCCCTCTCCTCCCATCCCCCCATCCTCCCCCATCCTTACCCCACCTGAACATTTACACTGGCCCATACACACACACTTTTTACACTGCTATCCTTCTGACTTTCCTATCTTCTTCTTTTTCGGCAACTTCGCCTTTGGCGAGTTAACACAAGACATTTTGACCATCCGGTAGCCCGTGTGGTTTTTTAAAATCCGGTCGATCTTTGTCTTGGGCCCTGTCCCCCTCACTGCTCGAGGGTAGGCTGTCGTTAGGGGCTGACCTTCATAAGTCAGCTGACTTAGGATGTCTAGGTCTCACTCGCAGGAAAGTTTTACTTTTTTTTAAGGTAATGTTGATGTGTCTGATGTACCTTCCCAGGCATCATGACATGCATACGAGTAAGGATACGGGTTCTAGACAACCTGAAATCTAATCGGGAAATTCTGCAATGTATTTGCTCCAATTCCACGGTTGCACCGGTTGATCTTTTTAAGACTAGCTCTGGTGCAGTTCTGCTCCTCTCTTCTGAGGAAGAATTACTTCAATTACTTAAACCTGATGTTCTTGAGAAATTACAGACTCTGGGAGTTATCCCCATTCCTCCTGAGAGTTATCAGGCTCAAAGGACTGTCTTTGTTGCAAGGATAAGTAGTTTTTTGCGGGACTGCTCTCCAGAACAACTTATTGCAGACCTTAATAGCGATAACCCAGAAATTACAGTGCTTAAGGCATACAAATTTTTGCAGCCTTCCAGCAATCGCTTCTCACTTAAATTGATCCTGCAAATTCCAGATGAAGCCAAATTCTTGTGTCAACATGGATTTAAATACTCTGGTACCAGATGCCCTCCTGATCAAATATCTCTGGAGAGATATGTCCATGTTATGCAATGTTTTAAATGCTATGAGTTTGGACATACTTCAAATAAATGTAGCAAACAAACACCTGTTTGCAGTATATGCTCTGGTGAGCATCTTTTCAAAGTTTGTGATAATAAAAATAACCCCAAGTGTGTCATTTGCCATGGGAAACATCATGCTGTTTCCCCAAACTGTCCTGCTAGGAAAGATGCAATTCAGAAAATTCTAGAGGCCAAGAAGCAGGCAACTTCTGCAAAACCCACTACTCAAGCACCTCCAACAATGTCTCAAGCGTCATTTCCAAACCTCCCTGGATATGGTGGGCCTCCTCCAGCCACCTCTGCCAGTGCCAATGTTTGGAATACTGTCCCTCCTGCAGCGCCCCAGTCTTCCCCTATTGTGTCCCAAGTTCCAGAGTCAGCACCACTACCTAAATCTCCTGGATCCTCTGAGGCAGAGAGAGGTCCTCTTCTGTTCATGCTGGCCAAGGAGATTGCTGGAAACAATATTAAACTCTGTACCTCCATATTCAATGACTTGTTAGTGGGTAATGGGTTTCCTCCCATACTTATTCCACATAATGTACAGTTGATTATGGATCAACCTCCTCAAAATAGGACGTATGTGCCCTCCACTATTCCCATACATGAGCAACCTTCCTTCACTTCCACTACTAATGTATTGACAGAACCTGTTTCAACGCCAGGTGCTCCAGTATTAACTACCAATGAACCTGCACCAGACAATGGTGCTCAAAATACCACTACTGAAGCTGACCCTGTAATACAAATGCCTTCACGTAATAATTCTATGGATTGGATGAACTCTCATTTGGAGCAACCAATGTCTCCCCCTCTGGGAGAATCTTTGAGGCCAGTACATGGATGTACCACACCTCTTCAATCAGAAGACTCTAATGATTCTTTAGATGTCTCCAATTGCAGTGAAGACTTAGACGTGGTCGGTACGCAACAAACTACTCAAAACTACTCTTCTTTCTCTGATGAATCAAGTAGGGAGAGTATGGGCAGGGAAAGACGAAGCACTCGTAGTACTGGAACCTTACCTAAAGACTCCAACATTATGCGAACAAGAATCAATAATGGGAATAAAAATTGTTCAAGTTAATATAAAACATTTCTTTAATAACCGTTTCCTCCTTGAGGTTGAATTGTGTAACCATAACCCTGATATCATCCTCCTTAATGAGACAGCTGCAAGGGAAGACCAACATATTAAGTTACGTGGGTATTATACTATAGAGAAATCGAGAGGGCCCTTCAGTGGAGTGGCCATCCTAGTTAAAATAGGGCATGTCTTTCGCCCCATTCATTTTGATGAGGACAACATTCTTGCTGTGGAACTAACGACCTCATATGGCCAGTTAATAGTTGCAACTGCCTATTTCCCTCCTCGGCAGTCATATATAGCCTCTATCCCTCTGCATGGGTTACTTAGTAGAAATGTTCCCACTCTCCTAGCTGGTGATTTTAATGCCCATCATCCTGCACTTTTCAATTGTGGAGTCGGAAATCAACGAGGTGACTTAAAAGGAAAGCAGTTATTTAATATCATGTCAGCACGACACCTCTCCTTTCAAGGTCCCTTTTTTAAGACATTTGTAGGCCACCGACCAGGGACACCTGACATAGTCTTGACCAATAGAGATTGTGACCTCTACCACTGCAGGGTCTCCCCTGGTGGCGATGTGAGTTCCGATCACATCCCAGTTATCATCACTCTGCAAGCATCACCGTTTAGGATTCCCACTCCTCCAAAAATTAACTTAAACTCTCTGGGATTTGACCCATTCAGAGAATACCTGGGCCATGATGATACCATCTCACTTGATGGCCAGCCTCTCGATAAAATCGATGACGCATTACACTCTTTGCATGATCGTATACTAGAGGCAACACATGCAACTTGTCAAACAACAACATAAAAAATATACCAGCAATATAAACCTACTTCCGAAATACGTGACTGCATGAGGAATTATCAAACTGAATGTAACAGGCATCTCCTCACAAGTCAGCCAACGCGGGCTGTACTGCAGAGGTTGAGGAGAGAACTAATTACTTTGATTTCCCAACATAAGAACCAATTGTGGAAACATCTTGTTCAACAAGCAAACCAGTATAAACATCAACCGGAAAAGTTTTGGAGCAAGATTCTTCAGCTTTTAGGGGCTAAACATAAGGCTGCTAACTACCTTACATACATTTTTACTGACGAAGATGATGAAGAAATAACCATAAAATTAGAAGATCCACAAGACCAAGTTAATTTAATGGGTGAGGTGTGGGAGAAAATTCTCACCCACAATACGAGTAGAAGATTCAATAATATCCACTATCAAGAGGTCAATACATGGAGAGATGACAACCTACATGATCTCCAATCGCTCCCGCTGATTGATATATCTTCTCTTGAAGAGGATCATCCTCTCACTAGACCAATCTCCCTCAGAGAAATGTGTCAAGTTATAGGTAAGATGAGGAACAAAGCACCGGGTTTATCAGGAATAACTGTCAAGCAAGTAAAATACTTACCTAGGAATTGTAAAGAAACTCTGGTCAACATCTTTAATGCCATACTGGCCACCGGACATTTTCCAATTGCTCTTAAAACAGCGAAGATGATTTTTATTCCAAAACCAAATAAAGATGTCCATAAACCTGATAATTATAGACCTATTTCGTTATTAGAGGTCACGGGTAAAGTCCTTGAGAAGATTATTGCTAATAGACTAAATTATTACATGGAATACAATCACCTTTTTACTGAAAAACAGTTTGGTTTCCGCACTCATAGAGGTACCCAACATGCCATAAATATCATTTACGATGCTGTTGCCAGCTTGCGGAAACAAGGCAATCTTGCCCTTATTGCCACCAGAGATGTTCATAAAGCCTTTGACAGCTTATGGCATGATGGCCTCATTTTCAAACTGATTGACCTTCCTGAACACAACTGGACCTTCCTTCGCTTTATATACAACTTCCTCTCCAGTAGAAATTTTTTCCCTTTCTTTAGTGGTAAGACAGCTAAACCGTTTATACCGACAGCTGGTGTACCTCAGGGCTCGTGTCTTAGCCCAATATTATTCAATATTTATGTCAATGATCTACCTCAACCGGAGTATAATGATGCAATTATTACTCAATTTGCTGATGATGTAATTCATGTAGTTTCGTCCACTCCTGTTACAGGTAAATATAAATATGAGAGGGTCATAGAAAAAATGAATACAGAATTACGTAGAACATCGAACTGGGAGAGGAAATGGCGTATTACTACTAACCCAGACAAAGTTCTTATCAGTACAATTGGCTGTTTTTTCTCCACCATTGAAGATAAAGGGGGTATCTCCATCAGAGATATACCTATAGCCATTCATAATCCTAATAAGATACTGGGTTATGAGATAGACAGGATACTTCACTCCACTTCCCATGTCACCAAAAAGATAAATTTAGCTAAAGCTCGACTTGCCACTCTATTCAGATTTCAATCAGCTCCATCTCACGTGAAAAACACCTGTATAAGATGATGATAAGACCCTTACTTGAATATCCGTGTGTGCCTTTGTCATTAACAACAAAAACAAACATGCTTCAACTACAACGAGTTTAGAACAAAGCACTCCGTTTTATTACAGGCACAAGGAGAAGAGATAGAATTCGAATGGCTGATCTACACGTTCAACAAGACATTGTTGCAATGAATGTTTGGCTTGATCAGTTGAAGAAAAGGCAATTGTATACCATGCAGGATTTGTATCTCCCAGACAGAGAACATCCTACCTTTTTTGTCAATACCACCGATTACGTTATTAATGCAGCTCCTCATAGAACTCAAAGGATGACCCTCCATCAGCGAGTGAGAAGATATATACATAAGGATGATTTTCAACGCCCCAAGATCTTGAGTGACCTTCCAGAGGATCCAGATGATTGGGTAACTCCAGAACCTTTCTATGTCTACTGATATCACTTCTAACCCAAGTTCTGGTGATTCCTGTTTTTACTTCACAGCTATTACATCCATTTACGTAACAGTGCCAATAATACAAATGTTGGACACCACCTTTGCAAAGCACGCCGGCCAGCATCTCTAGATAGCAGTTTTTATAACCATCACTCGCCTTGCTATCATCCTTTAATTTACGTCCAGCAATTTATTAAAAAAAAAAAAAAAAAATTGCACTTAGTATACCCTTTGCCGATACAGAGTCATGCAACTATAACTTTGTTATACCTGTGTGACACTGTTGGGCAAATGTTATGCCCCCTTTTGATATATTACCTTGATATACCACTAAACACATATATTATGCACCAAAGTGGTTGGGCCACTTACCTTTTTTATCCTTCCTCCACACACACCCCCTATTTTTCCCAATTTCCATCCTTACCTATCCTTCTTCCTTCCCCATCTTACCAAAGCTCTGGTCAAAATGATGATGATGATAATTCATTTTCCCGCCATGGCTACCCTTCCCATTTCATAGACTCTGCTTTCTCTCGTGCCAAACGGACTTTCTTCTCTCCTAAACCCTCTACTCCTGGGAACTCTCCTGTCCTCTGCCTTCCCTACATCTCTGGTCTCTCTAATCTCAACAACTCTCTCCGTTCCTTAGACATCAAACTTACCTTTCACCAGACTAACACTCTTAGCACTAATCTAGTTCATACCTCCCCTCCCTCTATAGATTCTCCTGGTGTCTACTCTATATCTTGCTACTCCTGTCCTCTTCAGTACTTTGGAGAAACTGGCCGATCTCTTTCTGACAGACTTAGGGAGCACAAAAATAGTGTTAGGCTTGCCGACACTAATAATGCTCTTTTCTGTCATGTCAGAGATCACAGTCATCCCATTGATTGGTCTTCTGCTAAAACTGTCTACCCTACGTCTAACTTTCACAGTCACCGTCTGGTTGAATCCTCCCTTATACACAATTTTCCCTGTATGAATCTTAGCCCTGGCTTTGTCTCTGTAGATGCTTTCCTCTCCCATTACATTGTTAAATGCTCCAAACTTCAGAACACCCGTGACTTAACCTGATTCCTTCCCCTTCTATCTCTTCCCCTTCTCCTCTCTCTCCTTTCTCCTCTGGGTTTTCTTTCTTTTCTTTTGCCTTGTATGTCCTTCTTTATTTTATTTTATTTTCATTTTTTCCCCCTCTGTGTTCTTGTTCTTACCCTATGCGGGCAGCCAGCTTCATTGCAGTGCTCCTTTCCTAGAATATGACTGATTCCACTACTACTACTACTACCACTACTACCTCCACTACCTCCACAAATTACCTCTCCACCACTTTCTTGTGCCCTCCCCTGTCTGCCTGCCTATAAATACCCCTTCCACCTATCCTTTGTGTTAGTGTGACTTTGTAAATGGTCCAAGTCGGATTGAAACGTTGTCATAAGCTCCTCTCTTTTTTATATGTGCGGGTTGTGTGTGTATTGTTCCAGTCACGGTATTGTGCCTTTTTTGTTATAACTTGGTTAATTATTTTCTAGGACTGCATCAGCCACCCAGTTAACAGGGTTTTATTTTGTTCATGACAGTGAATTTAAAGATTAATTTCAGACAAAGCTACTGTACTTATAGATCCCATGCCAACTGCTATTTTATTGTCACTTTTATAAAAAAATTTTCTTTGTTTGAAATTGTTGACTCTTCTCCCTGTTGATAGTTCCATGAAAATCTACTTTTTTCTCTCAACTTTTATGAACTTGCTTGTATTTTTTATGAACAGTAGTATAAAAAAGTTATTTGTTTTTTCTCAACACATTTGCCGTCTCCCACTGAGGCAGAGTGACCCAAAAAGAAAGAAACACATTCACCATCATTCAATACTTTCACCATCATTCAACACTTTCACCATCATTCAACACTTTCACCATCATTCACACATACTAATTACTGTCTTTGCAGAGGTGCTCAGATATGACAGTTTAGATGTCACTCCAAACAGCCAATAAGTGAAATATAGTATGATAATTTAGAGTATCTGCTTGAAACTTAATTACGTATGAGGATCAAGGGTGATGATTTCTTTAAATTTACAGAAGTTTAATATAGCATGTATTTCAGCCATCACCAGCAAGATTAATGATATGGATGAGTAAGACATATGCAGCACCTGGGTATTTTATTGAGAAAAGTCACCCACTAAAGGCTGTATACAAACAGTCATTTATGTGGTACCAGTGGATAATGTTAAGCAATGCAGCAGTAGTAGATGTATTCACATGTAGGTAGTTCCTGCTAATGGAAAGTAAGTTAGACCCATTGGTTGGGACAGAGATTTAACAATAGAGTTGTAGAATTTTGTATTCTGTGTAGCCAAGATTCCGTGATATTGGTTATTCATCGTCCTGTCAGTATTGTATAACCTTGATCCCATGATACTTGTCTGACACAGCAATGCTGTGAAATATTAATGTGGATAATACAAGATTCTACAACTTAATTTCTAAATACAGTACTGTAGTTGTAGAATCTAGATGGGCTTGACCTACTTCCACTAGTGGGCCCCACCCACCTGTGACCATGTCTTTACTATTGTATTGCTTCATTTCTTCCACTGGCTATATTATAAAAGCCTCCATTCTCATGTGTCTGTATTAGATTCACAAAGCTTTTGGTTGGTGAAACATCTCTCAAGGTGTTGCACATACGTCTTATTCATCATCTTTGTATAACTTTGAAATGATTAAAGAAACTAAATGTTCACAGTGTAACACTAATTCTCTTTAAATTTAATAAATCTTTAATCTGTTTATCATAAATTCCTCATGTTTGCACAGCTTGGTATATCTTGTGATGAGGATGAAGAGCACCTAGCAGTCCTCTACTGTACAGTGTGTGCATCTCACCTATGCCTCGAGTGCTCTGAGCGTACCCATGCCACCAAAACGCTTCACAAGCATAAACGCATCCCATTATCTGGTTAGTAAGTTCCTAAACATTTAAGCTTTGTATTTAAAATTACATAATTATAATAGGCTGTAACAAATTTATATATATGTATGCTCGATTTTTGTTTGTTAATTATGTACTGGCAGAATACATGTTATTGACAAGGATAACAACAACTGGAGTGAAAGCGTTCTGGAAGGCACTTGGCCAGTTCTTTAAATATTAAATTTATGCCTGTCATAAATTCCTCATGGCCTAAAGCAGGTGTCACCTACATTCTTTTTAATTTTTATGGTCCACATTAAGTTTAAAGTTTTTAAAGAAGTGACACTTCAAATAGTATAAAGCAAAATGCAAATGAAGGTACATAAGAACATAAGAAAGAAGGAACACTGCAGCAGGCCTACTGGCCCATGCGAGGCAGGTCCAAGTCTCCAACAGGCTTAAGCCAATGCCCCGACCCAGCCAGGTCAGGTTACATTCACTTAAGGAAGGAGCACTGCATCTGACCTAGTAGCACAAGCTAGTCAGGACCAACTCACACCCAACCGCACCCACTCATATAATTATCTAGCCGACCACCTGGAGCTACCGTCTCAAGGTAGTCAGGTCACTACCACTTAAGGAATTAGTACGGCAACTAACCTGGTAGTACAAGCTAGTCAGGTCCAAACTCACACCCACCCACACCCACTCATGTATTTATCTAACCTATTTTTAAAACTACACAACGTCTTAGCATCTATGACGGTACTTGGGAGTTTGTTCCACTCATCCACAACTCTATTACCAAACCAGTGCTTTCCTATATCCTTCCTGAATCTGACATTTTCCAACTTGAAACCATTGCTGTGAGTCCTGTCTTGGCTGGATATTTTCAGCACACTATTTACATCCCCTTTATTTATTCCTGTTTTCCATTTATACACCTCAGTCATATCCCCCCTAATTCTACGCCTTTCTAGAGAGTGCAGATTCAGGGCCCTCAGTCTATCCTCATAGGGAAGATTTCTGATACATGGGATCAACTTTGTCATCCTCCTCTGTACGTTTTCCAGTGCATTTATATCCATTCTGTAATACGGTGACCAGAACTGTGCAGCATAATCTAAATGAGGCCTAACCAAAGATATATAGAGTTGAAGAACAACCTGAGGACTTCTTTTATTTATACTTCTTGATATAAAGCCAAGGATTCTGTTAGCTTTATTGCGAACACTTATGCACTGTTGTCTTGGCTTCAGATTAGTACTACTAACCAGAACTCCTAAATCTTTCAAGCAATCACAAGTAATAAGATCTACATTATTCAGTTTATATGTGGCATGGTTATTGTTCTGCCCAACATTTAGAACTTTGCATTTGTTTACATTAAACTGCATCTGCCACTTCTCCGACCACTGCATCAGTCTATTCAAATCATCCTGGAGTGCTCTAATGTCTTCATTTGAATGAATTGGATGGCCTATTTTGGTGTCATCAGCAAATTTACTTATGTTGCTATTTATTCCCTCATCTGTCGTTTATGTAAATTGTAAACAACATGGGGCCCAAAACTGACCCCTGTGGAACACCGCTTGAGACGTGCCCCCAGTCTGATTTCTCTCCATTTATGCAAACTCTCTGCCGCCTATTTGTCAACCATGCATCTACCCAGGAAAAAATTTCTGCTCCTATTCCGTGTGCCTTAAGTTTCCTCAGTAGCCTCTGATGTGGAACTTTATCGAAAGCCTTACTGAAGTCCATATACACAATATCATATTCATTACCATGATCTACCTCCTGAAACACCTTAGTGAAAAAAGTTAGTAAATTCGTGTTGAGATTCATTAATCAATTTATGCTTTTCAAGATGGCTACGAATTGACTCGGCAATTATTGACTCCATAAATTTACCAACTATGGAGGTAAGGCTTATAGGTCTATAGTTCGAAGCTAAGGACCTGTCACCTGCCTTGTAAATAGGTATTACATTTGCCCTTTTCCACTTGTCTGGCACTATGCCAGTTTGTAGTGATATATTGAAAGATTTGCCAAAGGTTTGCTAAGTTCCTCTTTACATTCCTTTAAAACTCTTGCAAACAGTTCATCAGGGCCTGGGGATTTGTTAGGTTTTAATTTCTCTATTTGTCTGAGGACCATGTCACTAGTTACCCAAATCGAGCATAGTCTATTATCCTCCTGTTCTACATAATTTATTATTTCTGGAATTCCGCTAGTATCTTCCTGAGTAAAAACTGAGAGGAAGTAAGTATTGAAAATTTCACACATATCCTTATCACTGTCCGTGATCTGTCCTGAGTTACTCTTAAGTGGGCCTATCTTGTTCCTAATCTTACTTCTGTATACCTGAAAGAACCCTTTTGGGTTAGTCTTCGAATCCCTTGCGACCTTAGCCTCAGAACAGTGGTACATCGACTTACGAGCATTAAGTGCTTTTGTAAGTGTAATTTTGGGGGTCTGAAACAGATTAATCTAATTTACATTATTCCTTATGGGAACAAATTCGTTTGGTATCGGCACTCAAACAGCCTTCTGAAACGAATTAAGCTCATAACTTGAGGTACCACTGTATTTAATTTTGTGTATAAATCCAAGGTGGAAGGAAGGAGGGGCAGGAGTCAACCAAGGAGGGTGTAAATTTTAGGTTGTAATTATGAGGTAAGAGCTTGAGCATCCTACAGGCAAATGTGAGTGCTTTGTACAAGTAGTGTTTAGGATTTAACTTGCTCATGGAGTGTGAGCAAGTTAACATGAAAGAATTCAAGGTAACTGGTTAGCTGAACAAAGGGTCTGGAGGTAGGAAGTGCAGGGCTTGCACTCTGATGGAAGGATGAGGATATTGCAGTTCAGAGGTCATTTGTGCTGAGTTCTCTGTGCATTTCTGGCAAGACATTTATTGAATGAATGAATATCAATGCATTTCCTTTTTTTGGTCACTACCTCTGCAGGAGATGACCAGTGTGGTAAAAAAATATACATATGTTTAACCTTTTCAGGGTTTTTGACGTACTAGTATACGTCTTATGCACCAGGGTGTTTGACGTACTAGTACGCATAAATTCTAGCGCCCTCAAATCAAGCGGGGAAAGGCTGGTAGGCCTAGATGTGAGAGAATGGGTCTGTGCAGTCAGTGTGCGCAGTATAAAAAATATCCTGCAGCACACAGTGCATAATGAGGAAAAAAAAAATTCCGACTGTGTTTTTGGTTTAGAACAGCGACTTTGCAGTCTATTTTTATATGGTATTTATGGTTGTATTCTCATTTTCTTGGTCTCATTTCAAAGAATGGAAGATATATTACAGAAATAGAGATAATTTTCATTGGTTTCACAATGACAAGTATACCTTGAAATTGTGCGCAAAGTAGCGAAAATGTTTGATTTTTGCCGATGTTCAAGAGTAAACAAATCACGTCATGCATCCAATACACATCAACTACCACAAGTGCACTGATATTATTTATACCGTTTTTACAATGATGCAGTAGTATAGTATACATAACAGAAAATCTTCTATTTTTTGTGAGAATAAAAATTCAAAATGGAAAGCAAAAGTAATGTAAGAGGGGCCTGGAGAAGTGACTAATGAACAGATAAAATGTTATTTTAGTGCCAGGAATGTCTGTCTTGTTTATTCTGGACCCTATTTTGAAATTGGCATCTTTTGAAATTTGTGTGAAATTGGCCAAATTGCCAATTTCTGACCACTTTATTGGGTAGTTGAAATCGGTAAATTGGTGGTTTCTTGTACACAATCGATAGAGCAAATAGAATTCTAGAAAAATAGCTATAATTTAGTAGACTGAAACATTGGAATTGGCCGAAAATAGGGCTCAAAGTGGGCGAAATCGCCGATGCGTAAATATCATCGATACCGCTAACTTTGTGAGAGCATAATTCCGTTAGTTTTTCACCAAATTTCATACTTTTGATCAGAAAAAGATTCTCTATCATTTCATAAGAAAAAATAATTTTTTTTTCCGAAAATGTTTCGACCCTGAAAACGAGTTAAGGATCGGGGGTCTCGACCCTGATAGGGTTAAACATGAATACATAAACAGTAAATGAATAAACTAAAATATGATAACCTGTCTTTCTCCTTTCAATGCACTGGCTGTATCCCACTGAGGCAGGTGGCCCAAAAGGAAAAACGAAAGTTTCTCCTTTTAAATTTATTAATACAGTATATACAGGAGAAGGGGTAACTAGCCCCTTGCTTCCAGCATTTTAGCCGCCTCTTACGACATTCATGACTTATGGAAGAATTCTGTTCCACTTCCTCATGGAGATAAGTGGAAATAAACAAGAACTAGTAAGAAAAATAGAAGAAAACCCAGAGGGGTGTGTATATACGTACAGTGATTCCTCGTGTTTCGGTGTTTCCGTATATCGGTGATTTTGTGTTTCGGTTGCTTTTTTCGGTCTGTTTCCCTCGTGTATCGGTTATTCCCTCGTGTATCAGTCCGTACCAGACCTGTCCGCCTGCCCACGCTTGCGCGCCTCGCCGCACAGGACGCCAGTCTAGCGTTGTTTACCATTTCACAATAAATTTACTCTGTTTATTGCTGGTTTAGTGATTGTCACTGAAATAAGTCACCATGGGTCCAAAGAAGGTTCCTAGTGGCACCCCTGTGGTAAAGAAAGTGAGGAACACCATCGAAGTGAAGAAGGAGATAGTAGAAAAATATGAGAGTTGCCTACGTGTGAGTGAGCTTGCCAGGATGTACGGAAAAAAACAATCTACTATCACCTCTATCCTGGCAAAGAGAAAAGAAATCAAGGAAGCTAATGTTGCAAAAGGGGTTATATGTTAACGAAAAATAGATCGAAAACAGTGGATGAGGTTGAGAAGTTGTTGGGGGTGTGGATCAATGAAAAACAGATAGCGGGTGATAGTATTTCCACGGTGATAATTTGTGAAAAGGCAAGGCAGTTGCACGCAGATCTTGTCAAGACAATGCCTGGAACCAGTGCTGAGGCGAGTGATTTTAAAGCCAGCAAAGGCTGGTTTGAGAGGTTTAAGAAACATAGTGGCATACACAATGTTGTGAGGCATGGTGAGGCAGCCAGCTCAGACAAACATGCAGCTGAAAAATTTGTGCAGGAATTCCAGGGGTTCGTAGACACTGAAAAATTCAAACACCAACAAGTGTTTAATTGTGATGAAACAGGCCTGTTTTGGAAGAAAATGCCAAACAGGACCTTCATTACTCAGGAGGAAAAGGCATTGTAAGGACACAAGCCTATGAAAGACAGGCTAACTCTCATATTGTGTGCTAATGCCAGTGGTGATTTTAAAGTGAAGCCTTTACTGGTGTATCACACAGAAAATCGCAGAGCCTTCAAGAAACACAATCTTAACAGGAATAATTTGTGTGTGCATTGGAAGGCTAACACCAAGGCATGGGTCACTAAGGACTTTTTCGTGGAATGGTTCACTGGAGTGTTTGGCCCTAGTGTGAAGAAATACCTCCTGGAAAGAAATTGGGATTCGAGTGCCTCCTTGTACTGGACAATGCTCCTGCTCATCCTCACAACTTGGAAGACTATTTGTCTAATGAGTTCAGTTTCATCACAGTGAAGTTCTTGCCTCCTAACACCACTCCTCTCATCCAGCCCATGGACCAGCAGGTCATTTCCAACTTCAAAAAACTCTACACAAAAGCATTGTTTGAAAAGTGCTTTCAAGTGACCTCAGACACTAATTTGACCCTAAGAGAGTTCTGGAAAGATCACTTAAAATATCGTCCATTGCATAGGCCTTATAAGTAAGGCTTGGGAGGGAGTGACTTCCAGGACTTTGAACTCTGCTTGGAGACCACTGTGGCCGGATTGTGTTGAAAAGAGGGATTTTGAAGGATTTGAGGCTGACCCTGATGACCCTGTGCCTATTTTGGACTCTATTGTGGAATTGGCCAAGTCCCTGGGGTTGGAGGTGAGTGGTGAGGATGTGGAAGAGTTGGTGGAGGACCACAGGGTAGACCTAACCACTAAAGAGCTGAAAGAGCTTCATCAGGAACAGCAACAGACGACATTTAAGGAAATTGATTCAGAGGAGGATGGACAGGGTGAGGTAGTAACTTCTTCAGAGATTAAGGAAATTTGTTCCAAATGGACTGATGTGCAGACATTTATTGAAAAACACCACCCTGAGCAAGCTGAAGCAAGCCACATCTGCAACATGTTCAGTGACAGAATCTTGCCCCACTTCAGGAAAATGTTAGTCGCCAGAAACAGAGGACTCTGGACAGTTATTTTTCTAGGAAGGGGTCTAGTGACTCTCAAGCTGGTCCTAGTGGCATTAAAAGAAAAAGGGAAGTAACCCCAGATAAGGACTTGTTACCTGAAGTCCTTTTGGAGAGGGATTCCCCTTCCAAACACAAACACTCTCCCCCTGTCCTCCTCCCTACCTTCCAGATGCCAGTAACTCTCTTCAATAAAGGTAAGTAAATGTTATTTATTATTCTGTTATTTATTATTTATTATGTATAGTAGTATTTATAATTACACGTATGTGTTAATAATGTTGTTTTGTGTATGTAGAACTATAATTAAAATGTATTTTTTGTGAATATTTTTGGGTGGAATGGATTAATTGAATTTACATTACGTATTTCTTATGGGAAATAAGGTTTAGAGTTTCGAAGTTTTCGAGTTATGGTCTAGCTCCTGGAATGGATTAAGACCGATAGTCGAGGGACCACTGTATATAGTATATGCTTGTACATGCATGTGTAGTGTGACGACCTAAATGTAAGTAGAAGTAGCAAGACGTATCTGAAATCTTGCATGTTTATGAGACAGAAAAGAGACACCAGCAATCCTACCATCATGTAAAACAATTACAGGCTTTCATTTTACTCACTTGGCAGGAAAGTAGTACCTCCCTGGGTGGTTGCTGTCTACCAACCTACTACTTATGATATGATGAACATCATTAATAATAATAATACTACGTATTAATATAGGAGTGAATGGAGACGAATGGTTTTTAGGACCTGACAAGCTGTTGGGGTGCAAGCAGGGTAATATTTAGTGAAGGGATTTAGGGAAATCGGTTAGCCGGACTTAGAGTCCTGGAAATGGTAAGTACAATGCCTGCACTTTAACCCTTAAACGGTCCATGCGTATATATACGTTACCTCGCCCAGTGCCCCGAATATTTTGAAAAAAACAATTATTTTTTTAATATAGAAATAAAGAGCACATTTTTTTAAGTGTTAAAGGATAAAAAAAAAAGAATTTGGGTCAGTAGTTACCGAGATATGAGGCGGAGAAGTTGGCACTGGATGCTCACCTGACAGCAACAGGAGTCCTGCTGCTTGCAGAATCGTTGCCGATATACCTTTTTTACACTTTCTTTTATTATTTTATGTATATAATTTTTATGTTCTGATAATTACAATTTATAGTAGTTCTTGTGATTTCATAGCCAATCTGTGTTCTGACACTAATATTAGGTTCTGAAATTGTACTCAAATAATAATAATAATGATAGTGCATAAAAATAATAATAATAATAATGATAGTGAATAATAATAATGATGATAATAATAATAATAATAATAATAATAATAGTGAATAATAATAATAATACTAATAATACTAATAATAATACGTAATAATTAATAATAATAATAAAAGATTTGTATCGCTGCCTTATCTCATCTGATCTTCACTAATGACTCTGGTGACATTTGAGGAGACGGTGAGCCATAGTCTTATCTCTTCTTATCAGTCCAGTAATTACAGTGATGACATTTGACAGCTTACATTGCTTCCCTTTATTTGTTACGCAAACCTGTCTGTCTGTCTGTGTGTGTGTCTGTCTGTGTGTCTGTCTTTCTGTCTGCTTGTCTCAGAGAGTAGCTCATGAACCACCTGGTATTACGCAGATCACAAGCACATTATAACACTTTGTCTTGATTTTTTTAGTTATCCTAGGTAATTTACACTATGTATAATTGTATTTATGTATGTGTTCCTGTGAGATAGAGACAGATAGATACAGACAGACAGACAGAGATAGACAGCCAATAAGGTATCCAGCTGACCAGCCAGCTGCTGGTCAGCCAGGTGGCCAACCAGCTGTTTGCCAGCCAGGTCCCCAGGCAGGCAGGCAGCCAGCTGGCCTGCCAGCCTTCAGACTTCACTTTCCACTTCAAAGGGTAGTGTTAATATGAAATGACATCAGTGAATCTATGGTGTTTGCCGCAGTGTTTGCTCTAGCTGGCCCTCAATTTAATTGGTGCTCCCACAAGGTACTAAATGGTCCCAGATTTTTTTAATATGGTGCACACCGAGTGTTAAGACCAATTCTATGCTGACCAGGCATCTCAGGCCAATTGTGCCAAATTTGGAGGCAGGAAAAATAAAACGTAAAAATACGTTTAGGGCAGTAGCAGTGCTAACGTAAATATACGTGTGGACCGTTTAAGGGTTAAAGAAGGGGTTTGGGATATTAGCAGTTTGGAGGGACTTCTGAACTGTCGTATCTGAGCGCCTCTGCAAAGACTGATTATGTATGAGTGAGGTGAAAGTGTTGAATGATGATGAAAGTATTTTCTTTTTGGGGATTCTTTTTTTTGGGGGATCACCCTGCTTCCATGGGAGACGGCCGACTTGTTGGAAAAAAAAATAATATCTTTATTTCTACAAGTACAGTGGACCCCCGAGTTTCGTAAACCCCGGAAATCGTACAATTTTGTAAGTATAAAATTGTAAGTGCTTGTGGAAGTATATTTTTGGGGGTCTGAAATAGACTAACCTACGTGACATTTTTCCTTAAGGGAGTAAATGCGTTCGGTAATGGTGCTTGAGCAGACTTCAGGAGTGATTTTTTTTACGAAACTCGGGGGTCCACTGTACATGTACAAGGTATACAGGCCTAGCTGACATCAATGACATACACCACTACAGTGGACCCCCGAGTTTCGTAAGGTTCTTATTTCGTAAACATCGTGTTTCGTAAGCTTTTTTCGATTTCGAGAATCGTAAAATGGCTCGTGTTTTGTAACGTATTAGACCTGTCCGCCTGCTCCGCGCCTGCTCGGGACGCAGGACGACGCCAGTGAAGCGTTGTTTACCATTGAGAGAACATTACCTAGCGCGCTCTTTCAAACATTCACACTACATTTGGTGTCTTTTTTGTTGGTTTAGTGATTCACTGTGAAATAAGTCACCATGGGTCCAAAGAAGCTTCCTAGTGGCACCCCTGTGGTAATGAAAGTGAGGATCACCATCTAACTGAAGAAAGAGATTATAGAAAAATATGAGAGTGGCGTACGTCTGAGTGATCTTGCCAGGATGTACAACAAAACCCCTTCTCTATCAGCTCTATCCTGGCAAAGAGAAATGAGATCAAGGAAGCTAATGTTGCAAAAGGGGTTGATATGTTAACGAAAAATAGATCGAAAACAGTGGATGAGGTTGAGAAGTTGTTGTTGGTGTGGATCCATGAAAAACAGAGAGCGGGTGATAGTATTTCCATGGCGATAATTTGTGAAAAGGCAAGGAAGTTGCACGCAGATCTTGTCAAGACAATGCCTGCAACCAGTGGTGAGGCAAGTGATTTTAAAGCCAGCAAAGGCTGGTTTGACAGGTTTAAGAAACGTAGTGGCATACACAGTGTTGTGAGACATGGTGAGGCAGCCAGCTCAGACAAACATGCAGCTGAAAAATTTGTGTATGAATTCCAGAGGTTCGTAGAGGCTGAACAATTCCTCCCCAACAAGTGTTTAACTGTGATGAAACAGGCCTGTTTTGGAAGAAAATGCCCAACAGGACCTACATTACTCAGGAGGAAAAGGCACAGCCAGGACACAAGCCTATGAAAGACAGGCTAACTCTCATATTTTGTTCTAATGCTAGTGGGGATTTTAAAGTGAAGCCTTTACTGGTGTATCACTATGAAAATCCCAGACCCTTCAAGAATCACAGTGTTGACAAGAATAATTTGTGTGTGCATTGGAAGGCTAACACCAAGGCATGGGTCACTACGGAGATTTTCAAGGAATGGGTGAC
>WNWK01019970.1:0-5000 GCA_009830355.1 Cherax destructor | reverse complement strand
TCATCTGCAAAGATTACAAGCATACAAAACATAAGGTACTGTATTCCTTTAAGAAAAAAAGAGTTAGCTTGTTATATAATTGCCAAGAATGCTTTCCTTTTTTTTGTATGATGTACCAGTCGGTATGTTGTTTGTGAGTAAGCATATCTAATGTTTCAGTATGTATTGTCATTCCTCTGTTTATTATGTAAGTATGTTGTATGTGGATGAACACTATATTGTATCAGTATAATTTCATTTCCATTATATACTTACACTTCATACTGTGTATTAATCAGTGTTTCTCATCTCTTCCTTTCTATAGTATCCAAACTGTAAATCTAAATTTTACCGATACACACATACAAACACACGTTGGGCAGGTAAAGTAATGGCACAAAATACCAGTAGAGGAGAAATGGACACAGACAACAACTTAGAACCGTAGTGACAACAACATTTTGCCCTGGCAAGAGCTTTATAAATAGTGGACCCTCGGTTTTCGTTGAAAATTCTTTCCAGAATGCTGTTTGAGTGCCGTTACCGAACGAATTTCAGACCCCCAAAAATACACTTACAAAAGCACTTTCGAAAATACACTTAAATAATTGTTTGAGTTTGGAGGTGAATGAAAACCGAGGGTCCACTGTATTACTCATCACACGCATGAACATTTCATATACAAGAAGAGACATTTGCATAATTTTCTATAAAAAAAATTAAGATTTTTCTAACTGTACTGCTTGATAAGTGTCGTGGAAAAGTGTTATAAGCGTTTTTTGTCTTCTTTCAGCATATATTATTAGAGCAAGAAGCTGAGAGAATCCGTTCCACCATCAATACAGCCATACAACACATAAAGAGAGTAGCTCAAGAACTAACTGATTCAGCTCATAAACTAGGTGAGTAGTGTGCAGTATTGTTAATACTGAGTGTTTTCCCTTCTGAATATTTCATGTCCAATGTTAAGTATTTTAGTAATAAAGAACTTTACCTTGTAATGATTGAAGTGTTAAGAATTTTTTTTTTTAGTTTTATATTAACCACATTTTATTATAAATGATATACAATATGAGCATTCTGTTTATAACCAGTGGTGTTTGGGTACTTAACAATTGATCTGAGGCTAACAAATGAGTGTACTATATTTTGTGTTAAAACAAAAATCTTATTGAGAAATTGCAATACAGTTTGGTTCAGCATATTACTGGAAGACTTGAGCACTGAAATTTTGGAACATTACAATTTTCATGTGGCACTAAGCCATAAAGAATCATAGGCCACTGTTTATAACTCACTATGATATGAATATAGATGAATGCAGAGCTGCAGTTTTTTTCATCTACTGTATCTCCAATGTGTTCTTTGGTTAATTTTTCTTTTTGATATAGAAATGTAGGTTTATATATGATTTAAATATGTTTTGCCCTATTTATGTTTTATGTTTGCATGTTTTCATACCTCATTTTTTATAGACAAAATCTTGAGACTGCCTCTTTATACCCACATTTGTCAAAGATGAAGTTTCCTACTAGATGGACTGTGTATCTCCTTGGGTAGCACTATTGTGGGAAGAAATATTTTGTTCATCTGGGAGGAAGAAGGGTTATCATTTCAGTGCAATACTGTGCCAGTGAATAAGTAGACCTATAGGAGACAAACCTCACACATTCCCTAATTGGTCCTTACACCTTGCTCATTTTGACATTTATTTTTTATTTTTTATTTTTTTCAACAAGTCGGCCGTCTCCCACCGAGGCAGGGTAACCCAAAAAGAAAGAAAAAATCCCCAAAAAGAAAATACTTTCATCATCATTCAACACTTTCACCACACTCATACATAATCACTGTCTTTGCAGAGGCGCTCAGATACGACAGCTGAGAATAGTCCCTCCCAGCTGTCACTATCCCAGACCCCTCCTTTAAAGTGTAGGCATTGTACTTCCCATTTCCAGGACTCAAGTCCAACTAAATCAATTAACTGGTTTCCCTGAATCCCTTCACAAAATGTTACCCTGCTCACACTCCAACAGATCGTCATGTCCCAAAAACCATTCGTCTCCATTCATTCCTATTTAACACGCTCACACATGCTTGCTGGAAGTCCAAGCCCCTCGCCCACAAAACCTCCTTTACCCCCTCCCTCCAACCTTTTCTAGGACGAACCCTACCCCGCCTTCCTACCCCTACAGATTTATACGCTCTCCAAGTCATTCTACTTTGATCCATTCTCTCTAAATGAACAAACCACCTCAACAACCCCTCTTCAGCCCTCTGAGAAATATTTTTAGTAACTCCACACCTTCTCCTAATTTACACATTCCGAATTTTCTGCATAATATTTACACCACACATTGCCCTTAGACAGGACATCTCCACTGCCTCCAGCCTCCTCCTCGCTGCAGCATTTGCAACCCATGCTTCACACCCATATAAGAGTGTTGGTACCACTATACTTTCGTACATTCCCTTCTTTGCCTCCATGGATAACGTTTTTTGTCTCCACAGATACCTCAACGCACCACTCACCTTTTTTTCTTCATCAATTCTATGGTTAACCTCATCCTTCATAAACCCATCCGCTGACACGTCAACTCCCAAATATCTGAAAACATTTACTTCTTCCATAATCCCTCTCTCCAATGTGATATCCAATTTTTCTTTATTTAAATCATTTGATACCCTCATCACCTTACTCTTATCTATGTTCACTTTCAACTTTCTACCTTTACACACACTCCCAAACTCGTCCACTAACCTTTGCAACTTTTCTTTAGAATCTCGCACAAGCACAGTATCATCAGCAAAAAGTAACTGTGTCAACTCCCATTTTGCATTTAATTCCCCATAATTTAATCCCACCACTCTACCCAACACCCTAGCATTTACTTCTTTTACAACCCCATCTATAAATATATTAAACAACCATGATGACATTACACATCCCTGTCTAAGACCTACTTTTACTGGGAAGTAATCTCCCTCTCTCCTACACACCCTAACCTGAGCCTCACTATCCTCATAAAAACTCTTTACAGCCTTCAGTAACTTACTACCTATTCCATACACTTGCAACATTTGCCACATTGCTCCCCTATCCACTCTATCATATGCCTTTTCTAAATCCATAAATGCAATGAATACTTCTCTACCTTTATCTAAATACAGTGGACCCCCGAGTTTCGTAAACCCCGGAAATCGTACAATTATGTAAGTATAATATTGTAAGTGCTTGTGGAAGTGTATTTTTGGGGGTCTGAAATAGACTAACCTACGTGACATTTTTCCTTAAGGGAGTAAATTCGTTCGGTAATGGCGCTTGAGCAGACTTCAGGAGTGAAGTTTTTACGAAACTCGGGGGTCCACTGTACTGTTCACATATATGCTTCACTGTAAACACTTGATCTACACATCCCCTACCCACTCTAAAGCCTTCGTGCTCATCTGCAATCCTACTCTCTGTCTTACCTCTAATTCTTTCAATAATAACCCTGCCATACACTTTACCTGGTACAGTGGACCCTCGGTTAACGAATACCCCGGAAATCGTGCAATTATGTAAGTATAATTTTGTAAGTTCTTGTGGAAGTGTATTTTTGGGGGTCTGAAATAGACTAACCTACGTGAAATTTTTCCTTAAGGGAGTAAATTCGTTCGGTAATGGCACTTGAGCAGACTTCAGGAGTGAAGTTTTTACGAAACTCGGGGGTCCACTGTATACTCAGTAAACTTCCTTTCCTTTCAACACATCAGCCGTTTCCCACCGAGGCAGGGTGGCCCAAAAGGAAAAACGAAAGTTTCTCCTTTTACATTTAGTAATTTATTCAGGAGAAGGGGTTACTAGCCCCTTGCTCCAGGCATTTTAGGCGCCTTTTACGACACGCATGGCTTACGGAGGAAGAATTCTGTTCCACTTCCCCATGGAGATAAGAGGAAATAAGAACAAGAACTAGTAAGAAAATAGAAGAAAACCCAGAGGGGTGTGTATATATATATGCTTGTACATGAATGTGTAGTGTGACCTAAGTGTAAGTAGAAGTAGCAAGATGTACCTGAAATCTTGCATGTTTATGAGACAGAAAAAAGACACCAGCAATCCTACCATCATGTAAAACAATTACAGGCTTTCGTTTTACACTCACTTGGCAGGACGGTACGTAGTACCTCCCTTGGCGGTTGCTGTCTACCAACCTACTACCTAGGACTCAGTAAACTTTTTTTTTTTTTTTTTTTTTAACACGTCGGCCGTTTCCCACCGAAGTGGGGTGGCCCAAAATGAAAAACGAAAGTTTCCCATTTTACATTTAGTAATATATACAGGAGAAGGGGTTACTAGCCCCTTGCTCCCGGCATTTTAGTCGCCTCTAACGACACGCATGGCTTACGGAGGAAGAATTCTATTCCACTTCCCCATGGAGATAAGAGGAAATAAGAACAAGAACTAGTAAGAAATTAGAAGAAAACCCAGAGGGGTGTGTATATATATGCTTGTACATGAATGTGTAGTGTGATCTAAGTGTAAGTAGAAGTAGCAAGATGTACCTGAAATCTTGCATGTTTATGAGACAGAAAAAAGACACCAGCAATCCTACCATCATGTAAAACAATTACAGGCTTTCGTTTTACACTCACTTGGCAGGACGGTACGTAGTACCTCCCTTGGCGGTTGCTGTCTACCAACCTACTATCTAGGACTCAGTAAACTTATTCCCCTATAATTTTTGCACTCTCTTTTATCCCCCTTCCCTTTATATAAAGGAACTATACATGCTCTCTGCCAATCCCTATGTACCTTCCCCTCTTTCATACATTTATTAAACAAAAATACCAACCACTCCAGCACTATATCCCCCCCTGCTTTTAACATTTCTGTCATGATTCCGTCAGTTACAGCTGCTTTACCCCCTTTCATTCTACGTAATGCCTCACACACCTTTCCCACACTCACATCCTGCTCTTCTTCACTCCTAAACGATGTTGTACCTCCCTGGCCAGTACATGAAATTACCACCTCCCTTTTT
>WNWK01019969.1:0-36751 GCA_009830355.1 Cherax destructor | reverse complement strand
GGGAAAAACACAGTAAGTGTCGGGGCCCAAGATTGTTCAACTGCCTCCCAGCATACATCAGGGGGTTTTACCAAAAAACCCCCTGGCTGTCTTCAAGCAGGCACTGGACAGGCACCTAAAGTCGGTACCTGACCAGCCAGGTTGTGGTTCGTCTTGGACTGGGTGGGCCAGCAGTAACAGCCTGGTTGATCAGGCTCGGGTCCAACATGAGGCCTGGTAAAGCCCGGGCCGAGGGGCGTTGCCCCCTGGAATTCTCTCCAGGTAAACCCGGTAACTCCATGTTGTTAAATAATGGTAATTGCTTTCATGTTTTAACTTCCTATGGTTTTTGTTAAGTATTGGCATTATTTGATGTTAATGTATTGTTCAGTTGTTCCAGAGTAGGTGTATCAGTACATCTTACGTCGGTGTTGTTTGTTTTTTTTTTTTTATATCCCTTTTTGTTATAGGTGTTACTTTTTTTTATACTTGTAGGGAATAATATGTATACTGGTCTTTAATAAAATATAAAAAAGTACAATTGTTAACCCTTTTGGGGCCTAGCTCCTAGGCCTTTTGTGTATATATTTTGTTTTTGCGCAAGTCCACAGGATGGATAAGGGGGCAAATAAAAAGCCAATTTGGGTGGCAAAACTAAATCAATTCCCTGAACGTCCAACTGTGCTCATGATAAACGAGCATAGATGGGCATGTTTATGGAGCAACTTGCAATGTGAACAGACTGACTGATGTTGTAGTGGCCAGGCTTAGGCTTGGCTACAAGTACTTCTGACAGTTTGGGAGACACACAGATGATGATCAAACTAAATGCAAATTATGTGATCAGGCATATGGTCACTGTCCTGAACACTATGTGCTTAATTGTCCACTTATTGAGGAATATAGAGATAGACAGTATAATAACCTATGTGACACGTCAAAGTATCTTATTAATGAAAATAAGATACCAGTTATACTAAGCAAATTTCCTAAATTTGCTTGTAACAGATAAGTGAAATGTAGATATAAACCCAAATGTACAATTGTTAACCCTTTTGGGGCCTAGTGCCTAGGCCTTTTGTGTATCCATATGCTCTTGCGCTAGCGTCCACAGGATGGATATGGAGTGCACAATAAACTAGCCACTTCGGTGGCAAAATCTAAATCTAAACACATCTACCAGGTAGATTAATATACACCTGCAAGTGATACTTATATGAAGAATAACCTTACCACGTAAGGTCCTATTACAATATTGCTAAAGTTTACTTTATGAAGAAGTATAGAGTAAATTAAAACTGTATATACAAAATACATAGTTATTTCAACTACCTAAACCTTGTAAATGTTATCGACAACAAAAACATATATACCTCCACACCTACTGTTCGTAACAATATATACAGATCATAAGAAATACAACCAAGATAGAAGCATACCCTTCTTTCAACACCATGCCATATATTTACTAACATATGCACATTCCATAGTCTTCCAGACTACGATTCACAGCTACGGGTCCAGAACATAGGCACAGCACTTCAATTAACTACATGTCACTAATCATATTTTTAAATTGTTTCAGGCATGATTTTTGTTTAGTTTTTATATTCTACATTAGTTCCGTAAGGAGAAACTGGCCTTATATACTGATAGGGCTGTTTAAAATTCACAAACGCAAAGATCGCTACAATAGTTGCATATACACATAGACTTCTACATCTCGGTGTATATTAAGAGTCTACTTTGATCCATTAATTAATGATTACAGCGGTCTTGGCTAATGGTGCGCAGCTGACACTTAGTCTCCAGATAAATCTTCATACCCAACATAACTAGTAAGTGTAGTATACGTTGCTGTACAGATCTTACCTCTTCCATCAGTCTATTTTCATACCAGTTGCCCACACGAACACAAGAATGATAAACATTTCTAGCCATCTGCGTACTCCAGATTGTATACCATACGCTCGTACAGGCAACTTGTATACTGTTGTTACCATGGTAATACACAACGTATGAAACGCTCCATGCAAACATCAAACTTCCTAAGTCAAAACTGACTTCAGTTTTTTTTGGTTATCCTAGTAGATAATTTATACATGTCACTAACTATACTTATGGGTATCTGTACCTAAATAATAGCAACTTAAAGCTGCAGTTTTACACAGGGCAACAACTGTCATTAAGTTTGTTCAAGTATAAGTTGCATAAATATCTTGCATAACTTTGTTAGGAAACATAATACTTGCTATTTCCACTGGAGAACTTTGAACTTTTTTCTTTAATTCAGCAACGATTTCAGTGCATAACTCATATGCACTAGGAAGCCCTCTAGGTAGGGTTACTACCTAGATTTAATTAAGCGTTGTAAGTCGTATCCTGGGGTAAATCCAGACTTCACAGTAAACAACCCAATGTAATATCTTAAATCTTCCCCCCTTCCCCCCACAAACTCTAAATAATCCTACGGGTTTAGCGCTCACCATGATTATAATTAATGCGCTGTTCAGTTTTAGAACAATAAATTTAAAGATGCCTGGAAAATATAATCTTTAATAGTTTATACAAGTTGTTATATCTCCGTTTTCTTCAGGAACCACTGATACTCATTCTTTATACTTGGTGAGTGTAACTAATGTATTCCTGGTGTTATCGTTAGTCTTCCTGGATGAAGCAAGTTTTCAATTAGGCTCTGGTTACACAACTTTCTTGGTTGTCTTTGAGCACATAAAAGGCATGGACTCAACCCAGTGAAGTCGGACAATGGAAGAAAGTCAATTTGACTTTTTTAGGTTATCCTACGTAATTTACATTCACACTATAGTAACTTAAACCAGTGTAATGGGAAAACAGTTGCAATAGTGAAATATCTGAATCCCCTTTGACCAAACCATGTAAGCAGAACTAATCGGTAACAATGTTGTAAAGAGAGCGGACGCTAGACTAAAGTTTACAGCCAGGCGCAGTGCCCACCAACTGAGGCTCGCAGAACCCCGTGTCTAGCTCGTGCAATATTTATATACGCTTGTTCTTCATTGTACTCTGCCTTAAAAAAGAAACTTAAGATGGGTTACAAATCGCCCGTAACAAAATATTAATTCTGGACTTAGTGTCCAAGAGCATATAGACCAGAATGAATTGCTCTGACTGTTGAAGAGTAAATCAATTAAAGCTAAATGAAGTTTATAAAATTGCTCACAACCAGTGTCTCCAATATCTTGCTGCCAATTTTAGGGCAACCTAATGGAATTATAGAACTAGGAAGGGAGAACTTTGCAATACCTGGTCACTGGTTAAGTTTCAGACATCTTTGTTTTATTGTAACTGCTCTTACAGTTAAGATACAAACTGTAAGTTACAATAAAAGATACTAGGAGAGAAAATTAGTTACTTTCATAAGTTATTTTTCTTTCTGTAGCCTTATTAGAGATGCATTTTGGATCTTCTTGAACTGGCTACAAGCAAACCAGTATAAACGTCAATCGGCAAAGTTCTGCAGCAAGATTGGTCAGCTTTTAGGGGCTAAACATAAGGCTGCCAACTATCTTACTTACATTTTTACTGAAGATGATGAAGAAATCAACATAAAATTAGATGACCCACAAGACCAAGTTAATTTGATGGGTGAGGTGTGGGAGAAAATTCTCACACACAATACGAGTAGAAGATTCAATAACACCCACTATCAATGGGTCAATAACATCCACTATCAATGGGTCAATAACATCCACTATCAATGTGTCAATGCCTGGAGAGATGACAACCTAGATGATCTACAACCGCTCCCGCTGATTGTTTGTGGGATTGGTTTTGGGTTTTAGGGGGACCTGCCTAGCGTGGACCAGTTGGCTTGCTGCAGTGTTCCTTATTTCTGTTTTCTTGTGAATGAGAAGGGTTGGATTTGAACGGGATTTGCACAATTGTTGGGGATGGGGGTTGTCGGGGTTTGTTCCTTGGATGGGGATAGGTTGGACAAATATTTTTGTTGGTGGGTTGGTTTTGACATGGACCTGCCAAGTATGGGCCAGTAGGCCTGTTGCAGTGTTCCTCCTTTCTTATGTTCTTATGTTCTCACTAGACCAATCTCCCTCAGAGAAATGTGTCAAGTTATAGGTAAAATGAGGAACAAAGCAACGGGTTTATCAGGCATAACTGTCAAGCAAGTAAAATACTTACCTAGGAATTGTAAAGAAACTCTGGTCAACATCTTTAATGCCATTCTGGCCACCGGACATTTTCCAATTGCTCTTAAAACAGCGAAGATGATTTTTATTCCCAAACCAAATAAAGATGTCCATAAACCTGATAATTATAGACCTATTTCATTATTAGAGGTCACGGGTAAAGTCCTGGAGAAAATTATTGCTAATAGACTAAATTATTACATGGAATACAATCACCTTTTTACTGAGAAACAGTTTGGTTTCCGCACTCATAGAGGTACCCAACATGTGCACTCATAGAGGGACCCAACATGTGCACTCATAGAGGGACCCAACATGTACTCATGAGGACACATGTGCATAGAGGGACCCAACATGTGCACTCATAGAGGGACCCAACATGTGCACTCATAGAGGACCCAACATGTGCACTCATAGAGGGACCCAACATGTGCACTCAAGAGGACCCAACATGTGCACTCATAGAGGGACCCAACATGTGCACTCATAGAGGGACCCAACATGTGCACTCATAGAGGGACCCAACATGTGCACTCATAGAGGGACCCAACATGTGCACTCATAGAGGGACCCAACATGTGCACTCATAGAGGGACCCAACATGCCATAAATATAGTTTACGATGCTGTTGCCAGCTTGCGGAAACAGGGCAATCTTGCCCTTATTGCTACCAGAGATGTTCATAAAGCCTATGACAGCTTATGGCATGATGACCTCATTTTCAAACTGATTGACCTCCCTGACCACAATTGGACCTTTCTTCGCTTTATATACAACTTCCTCTCTAATAGAAAAAATTTCCCTTTCTTTAGTGGTAAGACAGCTGAACCGTTTACACCGACAGCTGGTGTACCTCAGGGCTCGTGTCTTAGCCCAATATTATTCAATATCTATGTCAATGATCTACCTCAACCTGAGTATAATGATACAATTATTACCCAATTTGCTGATGATGTAATTCATGTAGTTTCGTCCACCCCTGTCACAGGTAAATATAAGTATGAAAAGGTCATAGAAAAAATGAATAGAGAACTACGTAGAACAGCGAACTGGGAGAGGAAATGGCGTATCACTACTAACCCAGACAAAGTTGTTATCAGTACAATTGGATGTTTTTCCTCCACCATTGAAGATAAAGGGGGTATCTCCATCAGAGATATACCTATAGCCATTCATAATCCTAATAAGATACTGGGTTATGAGATAGACAGGATACTTCATTCGTCTTCCCATGTCACCAAAAAGATAAATGTAGCCAAAGCTCGACTTGCCACTCTATTCAGATTTAAATCAGCTCCATCTCACGTGAAAAAAACACCTGTATAAGATGATGATAAGACCCTTACTTGAATATCCATGTGTGCCTTTGTCATTAACAACTAAAACCAACATGCTTCAACTACAACGAGTACAGAACAAAGCACTCCGTTTTATTACAGGCACCAGGAGAAGAGATAGAATTCGAATGGCTGATCTACACGTTCAACAAGACATTGTTGCAATGAATGTTCGGCTTGATCAGTTGAAGAAGAGACAACTATATTCCATGCAAGACTTGTATCTCCCAGACAGAGAACATCCTACCTATTTTGCCAATACCACAGACTACATTATTAATGCAGCTCCTCATAGAACTCAGCGGATGATCCTCCATCAGCGAGTGAGAAGATTTATACATAAGGATGATTTTCAAAGACCCAAGATCTTGAGTGACCTTCCAGAAGATCCAGATGAATGGGTAACTCCAGAACCTTTTTATGTTTATTGATATCACTTCTAACCCAAGTTCTGGTGATTTCTGTTTTTACTTCACAGCCATTACATCCAATTATGTAACAGTGCCAATAATACAAATGTTGGACACCATCTTTGCAAAGCACGCCGGCCAGTATTTCTAGATAGCAGTTTTTATGACCATCACTCGCCCTGCTATCGTCCTTGAATATAAGTTCAGCAATTATTGAAAAAAAAAAAATAATTGCACTTAGTATACCCTTTACCGATGCAGAGTCATGCAATTATAACTTTGTTATACCTGTGTGACACTGTTGGGTAAATGTTATGCCCTATCTGATATATTAACTTGATATACCACTATACACATATACATAATGCACCAAAGTGGTTGGGCCACTTACCTTTTTTATCCTCCATCCTCACCAACTTCCCCCCTTTTTTCCTAATTTCCATCCTTACCTATCCTTCTTCCTTCCCCATCTTACCAAAGCTCTGGTCAAACAAGTTCAAGTTCAAGAAGTGGCTCATGCCATGACAGGCTGACATGTGCAGGCAGTATTCCACTCTTCTGAATACAAAGATGTCTGAAACTTAACCCCTGACCAGGTATTGCAAAGTTCTCCCTTCCTCTAGTTCTATAATTCCATTAGGTCTCCGCCCTAAAATTGGCAGCAAGATACCAGACACTGGTTGTGAGAAATTTTATAAACTTCATTTAGCTTTAATTTACTCTGCTCCTGGACCCAAGTCCAGAATAAATTTCTCCCATTATGTTCTGGGTGATTTGTAGCCCATCTTCCATTTTAAGGCAGAGTACAATGAAGAACAAGCGTATATAAATATTGCACGAGCTAGACACGGGGTCCTGCGAGCCTCAGTTGGTGGGCACTGCGCCTGGCTGTAAACTTTAGTCTAGCGTCCGCTCTCTTTACAACATTGTTACCTATTAGTTCTCCTTAGGTGGTTGGGTCAAAGGGATTCAGATATTTCACTGAATTTGTAAGTTCCCCATTACACTGGACAGTAAAACATTATCCTTTCCTGTTTCGTGCCAAAGAGTATGGCTCCAGTTCTCCAGAGGTGTACTGATAGTTTGTCTACCAACCATTTGCTACAGGACTAGTGCATCAGGACTAGTACATTAGCAGTGTCTCAGTGTTTACCTGATACTAACAGCACTGTGTACAGTGGAAGCTTGCATTTGACTTGTATGCATGCCATTCACATAGTATAATTATTTATCCAGACAAAAGTATTGTAACAGCAAGTATGTTATATTTCGATTTATGCACTTTATCAATCAAGCCAGTAACCCGGAGACCTGGTCCAGGACCGGGCCGCGGGGGCGGTGACCACAGGTTAACTCGGTAACCTGACTTCCTTTTCGTAGATTTTATATCCGCAACTCGATGTAAGATGTAGAGTAAGTCAGGAGTGCAGAACTAATTGGGTCTTCATCAAACCTAACTGGATATTGGCAGAATATATTAGACTTCTCTCACTCGACCTTCGCTCTGGTACTCCAGATTTTGTTGTGAAATAAGCAAGAAAATTAATCATAACCATTATTTTTAAAAGTGGAGGAGGGGTAAGCCAGTGGAAGTCGTCTTGCCATAAAGTTGCAGCGGTGGGTCGTCGTACGACTAAGATCCGCGTCAGGAAACACTCGTCCTGTTTCCTGACTAACCTCACCTCTGCCAACATTGTTATATCAATAGCTTACTAGAAGCAAAAATATCAGAAGTATAATGGTAGTAACATTGGAAATAATAGTGTAAGTCGTAGTATTAACAGTAGTAGCAATAGTAGTAGCAGTAGTACTAACAACAATGGTATCAATAGTAGCACTAGTAATAGAAATAGCAGCGAAATGAACGTTTACGAAAACAAAATTTATTTTGTAAGAACCTGATAAGATAATATCCATCACTGGGACACTTTCCCTCCCTCTCCGAAAACCTCCCTCACCCCTTCCCCTTGCTCCCTCACCTTCCCACTAGGCAGGGAGGGGCAAAATTTTTAATTAAAACTTGATGGCATAATATAGTGTAACTTTGAAGATCCTGACACCAGCACCTCGACCCACAAGTTTCTTTAAAGTCCATCACACCTCAAGACTTATTATTATTACTACTACTATTACTCTAACAATAATAATTATTAATAAGGAAGAAAGGTGGTGAACAGGTTAAATGCAGTCTCCATGACCCTCGTGTAATAGATAGGTTTGAAATCTAATTAACCATCCATTCTCAGCCTAATAAAAGACTGTTGAGACGAAGGACAACACATCACTCGCCATACAGCTATCTCACATCACTCGCCTTACAGCTATCTCACATCACTCGCCTTACAGCTATCTCACATCACTCGCCTTACAGCTATCTCACATCACTCGCCTTACAGCTATCTCACATCACTCGCCTTACAGCTATCTCACATCACTCGCCTTACAGCTATCTCACATCACTCGCCTTACAGCTATCTCACATCACTCGCCATACAGCTATCTCACATCACTCGCCATACAGCTATCTCACATCACTCGCCATACAGCTATCTCACATCACTCGCCATACAGCTATCTCACATCACTCGCCATACAGCTATCTCACATCACTCGCCTTACAGCTATCTCACATCACTCGCCATACAGCTATCTCACATCACTCGCCATACAGCTATCTCACATCACTCGCCATACAGCTATCTCACATCACTTGCCTTACAGCTATCTCACATCACTCGCCCTACAGCTATCTAAATCACTCGCCATACAGCTATCTCACATCACTCGCCTTACAGCTATCTCACATCACTCGCCTACAGCTATCTCACATCCTCGCCATACAGCTATCTCCATCACTCGCCTTACAGCTATCTCACATCACTCGCCTTACAGCTATCTCACATCACTCGCCATACAGCTATCTCACATCACTCGCCTTACAGCTATCTCACATCACTCGCCTTACAGCTATCTCCCATCACTCGCCATACAGCTATCTCACATCACTCGCCTTACAGCTATCTCACATCACTCGCCTTACAGCTATCTCACATCACTCGCCTTACAGCTATCTCACATCACTCGCCTTACAGCTATCTCACATCCTCGCCTTAAGCTATCTCACATCACTCGCCTTACAGCTATCTCACATCACTCGCCTTACAGTTATCTCACATCACTCGCCATACAGCTATCTCCACATCACTCGCCATACAGCTATCTCATCACTCGCCTTACAGCTATCTCCCATCACTCGCCTTATGCTATCTCACATCACTCGCCTTACAGCTATCTCACATCTCACTCGCCTTACAGCTATCTCACATCACTCGCCATACATTCTATCTCCACATCACTCGCCATACAGCTATCTCACATCACTCGCCTTACAGCTATCTCCATCACTCGCCATACAGCTATCTCAATCACTCGCCATACAGCTATCTCACATCACTCGCCATACAGCTATCTCACATCACTCGCCTACGGCTATCTCCATCACTCGCCATACAGCTATCTCCATCACTCGCCTTACAGCTATCTCACATCACTCGCCTTACAGCTATCTCCACATCACTCGCCTTACAGCTATCTCACATCACTCCCTTCAGCTATCTCACATCACTCTGCCTACAGCTATCTCATCACTCGCCTTACAGCTATCTCACATCACTCGCCATACGCTATCTCACATCACTCGCCATACAGCTATCTCCATCACTCGCCATCAGCTATCTCACATCACTCGCCTTACAGCTATCTCATCACTCGCCTTACAGCTATATCACATCACTCGTCATACAGCTATCTCATCACTCGCCTTACAGCTATCTCATCACTCGCCATACAGCTATCTCCATCACTCGCCATACAGCTATCCCCACATCACTCGCCTTACAGCTATCTCACATCACTCATGCCTACAGCTATCTCACATCCTCGCCATACAGCTATCTCACATCACTCGCCTTACAGCTATCTCACATCACTCGCCATACAGCTATCTCACATCACTCGCCATACAGCTATCTCACATCACTCGCCTTACAGCTATCTCACATCACTCGCCTTACAGCTATCTCATCACTCGCCATACAGCTATCTCCATCACTCGCCTTACAGCTATCTCACATCACTCGCCTTACAGCTATCTCCATCACTCGCCTACATCTATCTCACATCACTCCCTTACATCTATCTCACATCACTCACCTTACAGCTATCTCACATCCCATACAGCTATCTCACATCACTCGCCTTACAGCTATCTCACATCACTCGCCTTACAGCTATCTCACATCACTCGCCTTACATCTATCTCACATCACTCGCTTACATCTATCTCACATCACTCGCCTTACATCTATCTCACATCACTCGCCTTACAGCTATCTCACATCACTCGCCTTACAGCTATCTCACATCACTCTGCCTTACAGCTATCTCACATCACTCGCCTTACAGCTATCTCACATCCTCGCCTTACGCTATCTCACATCACTCGCCTTACAACTATCTCACATCACTCGCCTTACAGCTATCTCACATCACTCGCCTTACAGCTATCTCACATCACTCGCCTTACAGCTATCTCACATCACTCGCCTTACAGCTATCTCACATCACTCGCCTTACAGATATCTCACATCACTCGCCTTACAGCTATCTCACATCACTCGCCTTACAGCTATCTCACATCACTCGCCTTACAGCTATCTCACATCACTCGCCTTACAGCTATCTCTCCAAGTACATGAACATCACATCAAATAATTCACATCATCGTAATATCCTATTAAAAAAAGTTATAAGATTGCCACAGAAAAAAAATAAATGCCTAAAATAAATTTCTGAATTACAAAATATATTTATATATTTTTTGGCATTATAGTTATTTTTAAGTTGGTCCAGCGGCCTCTGCTAATTTATTCTTGACGTATTTATTCATGAAAGTTTATATATAAGATATATTTATTCATTTTAAAGAGCAGGTCAGAATTTCACAAATAAGAGATTTATTACACTGCCTTTACTAAGCCCATCATTTATATATATATATATATATATATATATATATAATATATATATATATATATATATATATATAATATATATATATATATAATCTCCTAGGTAGTAGGTTGGTAAACAGCAATCCCGGGAGGTACTACCATCCTGCCAAGTGAGTGTAAGACTAAAGCCTGTAATTGTTTTACATGATGGTAGGATTGCTGGTGTCTTTTCTGTCTCATAAACATGCAAGATTTCAGGTATGTCTTGCTACTTCTACTTACACTTAGGTCACACTACACATTCATGTACAAGCATATATATACACACCCCTCTGGGTTTTCTTCTATTTTCTTACTAGTTCTTGTTCTTATTTCCTCTTATCTCCATGGGAAGTGGAACAGAATTCTTCCTCCGTAAACCATGCGTGTCGTAAGAGGCGCCTAAATGCCTGGAGCAAGGGGCTAGTAACCCTTCTCCTGAATAAATTACTAAATGTAAAAGGAGAAACTTTCGTTTTTCCTTTTGGGCCACCCTGCCTCGGTGGGAAACGGCTGACGTGTTGAAAGAAAGAAATATATATATATATATATATATATATATATATATATATATATATATATATATATATATATATATATATATATTCCACTTCCATGGGAAGTGGAATAGAATTCTTCCTCCGTAAGCCATGCGTGTCGTAAGAGGCGACTAAAATGCCGGAGCAAGGGACTAGTAACCCTTCTCCTGTATATATTACTAAATGTAAAAGGAGAAACTTTCGTTTTCCTTTTGGGCCACCCTGCCTCGGTGGGAAATGGCCGACGTGTTGAAAGAAAGAAAAGAAAATATATATATATATATATATATATATATATATATATATATATATATATATATATATATATATATATATATATATATATATATATATATATATATATATATATATATATATTTTATATATGTATTATATATGGAAATCTACATTTGTGAGACAAATCAAACACTAACTAGCTAATCAGACTACATAAACAACACAAAAATACAGCCAACACCCCAACACAAGTGACTCACAACAGTAAGCGAATAATTCAATTGAGTGTTGCCAGAACAGAGAGAAGTCTTGTGGTGTAACTTGCTTAACGCCATGCACCTCCATCAGTGTAACCAGATCACCGACATACCTCCATTCCCTCATTCACAAGTAGTAGTGTACGTGTGCCTTATCTGGCAACACATACTACCTGCATTAAATTTTTTTAGGGTTTAGCGCTTACTTGTGATGATAAAATAAATATAATTAAAAATTATTACATGTCGCTGTGGATTTCATAAATTCGTTATTAAATATTGAGAAGGCTGGCATTTCGAGGTGGGGGATGGGCTCTTGGCCCAGGTCACTGGATCTATTCTTCCATTCCTTGGATCAAACCTGATTGATTCCTATTCCCACGTGGTGTATGATGTCAACATGTAAGGTGTGTCCAATCATGTTGACCTTATACATGTGTGTGTACTCACCTAGTTGTGGTTGCAGGGGTCAATTCACAGCTCCTGGCCCCGCCTCTTCACTGGTCGCTACTAGGTCACACTTCCTGCTCCATGATGTTTATCATACTTCTTCTTAAAGCTATGTATGGATCCTGCCTCCACTACATCACTTCCCAGACTATTCCACTTCCTGACAACTCTGTGACTGACGAAATACTTCCTAACATCCCTGTGATTCATCTGAGTCTTCAACTTCCAACTGTGACCCCTTGTTGCTGTGTCCCATCTCCGGAACATTCTGTCTCTGTCTACTTTGTCGATTCCTCTAAGTATTTTATATGTCGTTATCATATCCCCCCTATCTCTCTTGTCTTCCAGTGTCGTCAGGTCGATCTCCCTTAACCTCTCCTCGTAGAACATGCCCCTTAGTTCCGGGACTAGTCTTGTTGCAAACCATTGCACTTTTGTATGTATACATGTGTGTGTACGTACATGTAAGGTGCGTCCAAGCAAGTTGACCTTATACATGTACTCACCTAATTGTACCCACCTAATTGTACTCACCTAATTGCCTGTGTGTGTTAGTTACCATTTTGTCCAAGGCACATGTCTATTAGACACTAGGCCTGTTGTATGTATGTGTGTGTGTGTGTGTGTGTGTGTGTGTGTACTCACCTAATTGTACTCACCTAATTGTGGTTGCAGGGGTCGATACTCAGCTCCTGGCCCCGCCTCTTCTCTGTCCGCTACTGGGTCTCTGCTCTCCCTGCTCCATGAGCTTTATCATACCTCGTCTTAAAACTGTGTATGGTTCCTGCCTCCACTATATCTTTCTCTAGACTATTCCACTTCCTGACTACTCTGTGGCTGAAGAAATGTTTCCTAACATCCCTTTGACTCATCTGAGTCTTCAGCTTCTAGTTGTGTCCCCTTGTTTTTGTGTTCCCTCTCTGGAACATCCTGTCACTGTCTACCTTGTCAATTCCCCGCAGTATTTTGTATGTCGTTATCATGTCTCCTCTGACCCTTCTTTCCTCCAGTGTTGTTAGTCATATTTCCCTCAACCTTTCTTCATAGGACAGACCCCTGAGTTGTTGAACTAACCTTGTCGCAAACCTTTGCACTTTCTCTAGTTTCTTTACGTGCTTGACCAGGTGTGGGTTCCAGACTGGTGCTGCATATTCTAGTATGGGCCTGACGTACACGGTGTACAGTGTCTTGAACGATTCCTTGTTAAGGTAACGGAACGCTAATCTTAGGTTTGCCAGTCGCCCACATGCTGCCGCAGTTATCTGGTTGATGTGTGCCTCCGGAGACGTGCTTGGCGTTATACTCACTCCAAGGTCTTTCTCCTTTGCCGAGGTTTGTAGCCTTTGTCCGCCTAGCTTGTACTCTGTCAGCGGTCCTCTGTGTGTGTGCGTGTGTGTGTGTGAGTGTGTGTACTCACCTAGTTGTACTCACCCAGTTGTGGTTGCAGGGGTCGAGTCAAAGCTCCTGGCCCCGCCTCTTCACTGTGTGTGTGTGTGTGTGCGTGTGTCACTGTGTGTGTGTACTCACCTAATTGTACTCACCTAATTGTAGTTGCAGGGGTCGAGACTCAGCTCCTGGCCCCGCCTCTTCGCTGTCCGCTACTGGGTCTCTGCTCTCCCTGCTTCATGAGCTTTATCATACCTCGTCTTAAAACTATGTATGGTTCCTGCCTCCACTATATCTTTCTCTAGATTATTCCACTTCCTGACTACTCTGTGGCTGAAGAAATGTTTCCTAACATCCCTTTGACTCATCTGAGTCTTCAGCTTCCAGTTGTGTCCCCTTGTTTCTGTGTTCCCTCTCTGGAACATCCTGTCACTGTCTACCTTGTCGATTCCCCGCAGTATTTTGTTGTATGTCGTTATCATGTGTATGTATACATGTGTGTGTACAAGTATGTATACATGTGTGTGTACAAGTATACATGTGTGTACATGTATATATACATGTGAGTGTACATGTATGTGTACATGAATATATACACAAGGACATAAAAAATGTATACAGTATGATACAATTATACACAAACGGTAATATATATGATACAATAAGAAACAAAATGAAATTAAATAAGGAGGGAGAGAGATAACAATAGGAGGACTCAATACCACAATATATGCAAAACAACCTTCACACTATGAATATAAAAGGAGGATTTTGCGCGGGGAAAATCAGAGAAGCAGTTTTTCGCGGGAAAATCGAGTTGTGTCAGGTTTGAGCGGGAAACAGAGGCCTACTGGTGGGCGCAAGAAAAAAAAGTCAAATGAGATCTGATTTGCGCGGGAACATCAAGCGAGGTCTAATTTATAGAGGAAAAAAATTAGTGGGATGAATTCTGTGAAGGATCTCATAGAAGACTTGTTTTATGGTGAAAATCATGAGCAGCAGTTGTAAATTCTATAATAAACAAGATAAAAACACACACCTTCACAGAGGAGCTGTGAATCGACCCCTGCAGCCACATATAGGTGAGTACAAAAATCATCGCCACAATCTCTAATTTAGGTCCCCGCGAAATCAAACACTATTAACGACCACCAGTTAAAACTCCGCGAAATCAAACACTATTAACGACCACCAGTTAAAACTCCGCGAAATCAAACACTTTCAACGACCACCAGCTAAAAACCCCATGAAATCAACCTGTTTTAGCGACCTTCCAGGTGAAAAACAGCCAAATCCAACACTTTTAACGAGCGTCAACTGGAAAAATACATGTGAAACACAAACAGAGAAGAGCGAAGCTGCTAACTAGCCACCCGGAACAACTGGAACAAGAACAAGGAAAAAACAAACACAATTGCCACACCACAGCAAGGACAAAAATGTTCCTTTGAACGAAGGATTTCCCGTTTTTTATATTTTTTGTGGGATTATATTGTATTATTTAAGGGGAAGCGCTAGAACCGTAGGGCTTTATTAGGTACGCGATAAGTCTCATTGTGGTACTTGATAAAGTCCCACTGTGGTACTTGATAGTCCCACTGTGTAAAAGTGTGTTAATTATTTACACCTTATCTACCTGGGCGCTACTTCTCTGGATGGCAACTCTGAAGCTCTGAAGAAAAACAAGATGCTCATGAATCCTTGGTTAACCTAACATATTTATGGCACCAACTTTGTCAGGAGCGAGAGTATATTTTTATTTTCCCCTGAGCGTCTGTGAGACTGTAGGGATCTTACAGGGTATGCCCTGATGATACCTGGAGGGTCATGGATTGGGTCGCGGGGGCTCGGTCTTGTGGTAGATGAAGGCCTGATCAACCAGGCTGTTACTGCTGGCCGCATGTAAACCGACATATCAACCACAGCCCGGCTGGTCAGGAACTGACTTTAGGTGTCTGTTCAGCTCCTTGAAAACAGCCAGGGTTCTATTAGTAATCCACCTTATGTATGCTGGGAGGCAGTTGAACAGTCTTGGGCCCCTGACACTTATTGTGTTGTCTCTTAGTTTACTCTTGGCGCCCTGCTTTTTACTGAAGGGATGTTGCACCGCTTGCCCAGTCTTTTGCTTTCATAGAGACTGATGTTCGTGTGTAGATTTGGGACTAGTCCCTCTGGGGTTTTCCAAGTGTATATTATCATGTATCTTTGTCGTCTGCATTCCAAAGTCAAGGGACTTCAACCGTTCCCAGTAATTTAGGTGCTTTATGGTACTTATACGTGCAGTGAAAGTTCTCTGTATATTCTCCAGGTCAGCAATTTCACGTGCCTTGATAGGGGCCGTTTGTGTACAACAATATTCAAGCCTAGAGAGAACAAGCGATTTAAGAGAATCTTCACTGGCTTGGCATCCCTAGTTTTGAAGGTTCTCATTATCCATCCTATCATTTTCTTAGCACATGTGGTAGAAACATTGATGGTGAAGGGCCCTTGATCCAAGGAACTGAAACTACTCTTCCCTTGTATGACAACTGATAACTAGGCTTTAAATATTAAGATATTAACAAGACCACAATGGAATTAAGTCACTTAGAGTTTTTTGGGTTATCTTGGTGGTAATTTACACATATGTTAAACTATGTATGATAATTGTACTTATGTGTACCTGTACCTAAATAAACTTATCATTCCCCAGGAGCTCTATGACTCTTACGGGCTTAGCTCTTCTTCTTTTTTTATCATATTTCTTCTGAAGGAGGAGTGTTAGTAAGAAGATAGTTTATCTGGACATGATACAAAGAATTACAATGTTAGTAAGAGGTGTACATGCCAAAAGCCCCTAATATGCAGGGCATTTTGGCCAGACTTAAAATTAACTTAAAACTAAATGGTAAGAATTTTAGTAAATAGTTTACAATATGAGTATAGTTGAGTATTTAAGCTATGAAATTTTAACATAGTTTAGACATGACATTTTTTAAACATAGTTTTATACTTTTGTCTTATTTATAAAATTAATTAAATCAGATTAAACAAATTAAATCAATAATTTGTGTTGCAATAACAAATTATATGGTCATTAGATGAGTTACAAGGAGCACAAGGGTACATAAGGATACATGTATTAACAGGGGTGTTAATGTTGCAGTTTTATAACTGTAGTGTAAGCACGCCTCTGGCAAGACAGTGATGGAGTGAATGATGGTAAAGTTTTTCTTTTTCGGGCCACCCTGCCTTGGTGGGAGACGACCGATGTGTTAATAAAAATATAATAATTTCCTTCATTTTTTCTTTCTTGTTCTCTCTTCTTCTTCTTCACCTTCCTCCACCATTCTTCAGCACTTGGCTGAGTCTAACAAGACTCGTGGGAATCAACAAACACGTATATTTATGGTGCAAGTTCAACACTACATCGCTGACTCAGTCACCATCAACATAAACTGGCCCCACCTCCACCATTCACCAATTTCTATATTTTTTAATACACAAGTTAGTTGAGGCAGGACCTAAAACTTGTTACAGAAAACGTAATATAATTACTGCGAATTATAGAAAATTTTACAAAATTAAAGGGAGACGAAAGAAAATTAACAGTTACAGGGTGGTGAGTTAAAAGAAAATTAACAGTTACAGGGTGGTGAGTTAAAAGAAAATTAAGTTACAGGGTGGTGAGTTAAAAGAAAATTAACAGTTACAGGGTGGTGAGTTAAAAGAAAATCTGCGAGGGGTCAGCATTTAAATCTCAGTACACTTCAGAGGAGTGTTTTAAAAATGGGAAAGGAATATATTGATCCATAGATCCCTCAAGATATTTTGATGCTAGTGAAGAGCTATTGATCCAAGGGCCCTATCTGTCTGTCTGTCTCTGCAGACGTAGACTTTCTGCCTACATATCTGAAAAATTCAGCTAAATCTGTACGTAAGAAAACACAAACATTCATCCAGGAACTTTACAAATGACATCACACACAGCAGAATAAATTTACTCATAAATGCTGAGAACACACAGACGTTATGCTGCTATGTATGATAATAATAATGTAATAATAATAATAACAATAATAATAATAATAATAATAATAATAGTAATAATAATAATATAATAATAATATCACTGAAAGGTGCGTCTCTAGCACTGTATATACACTGAGAGGTGTGTCTCTCACACTGCATATACACTGAGAGGTGTGTCTCTCACACTGTATATACACTGAGAGGTGTGTCTCTCACACAGCATATACAGTGAGAGGTGTGTCTCTCACACTGTATATACACTGAGAGGTGTGTCTCTCACACTGTATATACACTGAGATGTGTGTCTCTAGCACTGCATATACACTGAGAGGTGTCTCTCACACTGCATATACACTGAGAGGTGTCTCTCACACTGCATATACACTGAGAGGTGTCTCTCACACTATATATACACTGAGAGGTGTGTCTCTCACACTGCATATACACTGAGAGGTGTGTCTCTCACACTGTATATACACTGAGAGGTGTGTCTCTCACACAGCATATACAGTGAGAGGTGTGTCTCTCACACTGTATATACACTGAGAGGTGTGTCTCTCACACTGCATATACACTGAGAGGTGTGTCTCTCACACTATATATACACTGAGAGGTGTGTCTCTCACACAGCATATACAATGAGAGGTGTGTCTCTCACACTGTATATACACTGAGAGGTGTCTCTCACACTGCATATACACTGAGAGGTGTGTCTCTCACACTGCATATACACTGAGAGGTGTGTCTCTCACACTATATAGTATACACTGAGAGGTGTGTCTCTCACACTATATATACACTGAGAGTTGTGTCTCTCACACTGCATATACACTGAGAGGTGTGTCTCTCACACTATATATACACTGAGATGTGTGTCTCTAACACAGCATATACAGTGAGAGGTGTGTCTCTCACACTGCATATACACTGAGAGGTGTGTCTCTCACACTGCATATACACTGAGAGGTGTGTCTCTCACACTATATATACACTGAGAGGTGTGTCTCTAACACAGCATATACAGTGAGAGGTGTGTTTCTCACACTGTATATACACTGAGAGGTGTGTCTCTCACACTGTATATACACTGAGAGGTGTGTCTCTCACACTGTATATGCACCGAGAGGTGTGTCTCTCACACTGCATATACACCGAGAGGTGTGTCTCTCACACTGTATATACACTGAGAGGTGTCTCTCACACTGTATATACACTGAGAGGTGTCTCTCACACTGTATATACACTGAGATGTGTGTCTCTCACACATCATATACAGTGAGAGGTGTGTATCTCACACTGTATATACACTGAGAGGTGTCTCTCTCACACTATATGTACACTGAGAGGTGTGTCTCTCACACAGCATATACACTGAGAGGTGTGACTCTCACACTGTATATACACTGAGAGGTGTCTCTCTCACACTATATGTACACTGAGAGGTGTGTCTCTCACACAGCATATACACTGAGAGGTGTGACTCTCACACTGTATATACACTGAGAGGTGTCTCTCTCACACTATATGTACACTGAGAGGTGTGTCTCTCACACATCATATACACTGAGAGGTGTGACTCTCACACTGTATATACACTGAGAGGTGTCTCTCTCACACTATATGTACACTGAGAGGTGTGTCTCTCACACAGCATATACAGTGAGAGGTGTCTCTCACACTGTATATACACTGAGAGGTGTGACTCTCACACTGTATATACACTGAGAGGTGTGTCTCTCATACTATATATACACTGAGAGGTGTGTCTCTCACACAGCATATACAGTGAGAGGTGTCTCTAACACTGTATATACACTGAGAGGTGTGACTCTCTCACTGTATATACACTGAGAGGTGTGTCTCTCACACTATATATACACTGAGAGGTGTGTCTCTCACACAGCATATACAGTGAGAGGTGTGTCTCTCACACAGCATATACAGTGAGAGGTGTGTCTCTCACACAGCATATACAGTGAGAGGTGTGTCTCTCACACAGCATATACAGTGAAAGGTGTGTCTCTCACAGCATATACAGTGAGAGGTGTGTCTCTCACACAGCATATACAGTGAGAGGTGTGTCTCTCACACAGCATATACAGTGAAAGGTGTGTCTCTCACACAGCATATACAGTGAGAGGTGTGTCTCTCACACTGTATATACACTGAGAGGTGTGTCTCTCACACAGCATATACAGTGAGAGGTGTGTCTCTCACACTGTATATACAGTGAGAGGTGTGTCTCTCACACTGTATATACAGTGAGAGGTGTGTCTCTCACACTGTATATACACTGAGAGGTGTATTGCACACTGTATATACACTGAGAGAATAATGACTATTTTAGTTAATATTCTCCACTGATGATGAACACGTTACATATAATACTAATAAGAGTAATACTACTTCCACTGATTATAATAATAATAATAATGATAATAATAGCAGTGCTGGAGTAAGCACTAATAATACTAATACTAGTACTGGATTACATTATAAAACATTCCCTCACTGATGCATCTTTACTTATTTGGTACTTCTTAGATTTAATTGAGAATGAGGGAGAGAGAGAGAGAGAGAGAGAGAGAGAGAGAGAGAGAGAGAGAGAGAGAGAGAGAGAGAGAGGGGGAAGACACCTTAAAAGAGTAGTAATACCTTATTACATATTCAGCCCCTCTTTCCTAGTCCCCTACCTGCCTCTAATCACCCTCAACCACCCAGACCACACACTAACAACCAAATTAACCCTTCCCCTCCCAATCCTCCCCTCCCAAACCTCCTCTTCCCCTCCCCTTCTCACTTTAATCCCCCAAACTCATTAAGAAAATCCCTGGGCCTCACCTCAACACGACACAAGATCACGTTAATCTCTCACCTGCGCACAAGATCAAAACACATGCGTCACCTGGGCTACGTTTCACCCACCTGGGTTAATTAGTGGTGGTGGTAGTTGTATAGTGGTTGTAATGTTGGTTGCAGCACAAGTAGCAGTAGTAGTAGCAGTCAGTGTAATAGTAGTAGAAGACTAATAGTATTACTCTTAGTAGTAATAGTGGTAGTAGTAGTAATAGTGGTAGTAGTAGTAGTATTATCAATAGCAGTAGTAGGAGCAATAGTAGTAGTAATAGTGGTAGTGATGAGTGGTGGTAGTAGTAGTAGAAACAGTAGTAGTAGTAATAGCATTAGTAGTAGTGGTAATAGCATTAGTGGTAGTAGTAGTAACAGTAGAAGTAGCAGCGGAATAAAGATGGTGGTAGCAGTATGTACTCACCTATATGTGATTTCAGGGGTCGATTCACAGCTCCTGGCCCCGTGTGTGTACATATGCTTCACTTTTCCATTCTCTAACTTTCTGAAGCGACATAACCTCACTGTAAACTTCATTACCAAGAACACTCCACCTCCCCCCCCCATGCCAATAATATATCCAGCGTCCCATCCCTTTGCCACCCCATGGTGGGGTGACGGGTGGAGGAGAACACCCCTCCCCCTGTCAGGGGTCCAGGAGACCCCAGGGCCCCTTTCCAACAAAGAGAGTGTCAGTAAGGGCCCCCAGCTTCCACCTTTCTGCTTGGTTGGTCTCGACATCTCAGTCTCCCATGGAATCTGATCTAGTTTTCTCCCAGTTGCTTTTGTGAAACATTCTTGTTCTTCTTCTTTTTTGTTGTTGATTGATGTTTGTTGTTTGTGTTGTGTTATTCTAGATTATTTGTTGTTGCTGTTGTTCTTTATTTGTTGTTTGTTTCTTCTTTATTGCTGTTCTCTATTACTGATACTATTTGTTTTAATAATTACTATAATATTATTATTATTAAAAACAAAAACAACAACAACATTTATAATAATAATAATAATATTAATAGCAACAAAAAATAAATAATAATAATAGCAATAATAATAACAATCATAATAATAATAACAATCATAACAATAATAATAATAATGGGAACTTGGTGCTAAACATAAGACATTTAATTGAGTGTAAGTCGTGGGGCTTCACTCTGCCTCGAGGCAATTAACATACACTGACACTAACATACACTGACACTAACATACACTGACACTAACATACACTGACACTAACATACACTGACACTAACATACACTGACACTAACATACACTGACACTAACATACACTGACACTAACATACACTGACACTAACATACACTGACACTAACATACACTGACACTAACATACACTGACACTAACATACACTGACACTAACATACACTGACACTAACATACACTGACACTAACATACACTGACACTAACATACACTGACACTAACATACACTGACACTAACATACACTGACACTAAGCAACGTGTAAAACCAGTCACTCTACTCTTAATTTCCGCAACTTTGGGCCCAATAATATGCAACAATAAGGGTCAAATTACATCTCCTTCCCCAGGCGACAGATATGTTAAACTGGGCCTTACTGGCGGTCAAAAATTGGTGTTAAATACGGCGTTTTAAATTGGATCTCAAGCAATTACACAGACACAAATAGGTCCCATTTGCGGGCTTCTAAACACGTGTGTACTCACCTAATTGTACTCACCTAATTGTGGTTGCAGGGGTCGAGACTCAGCTCCTGGCCCCGCCTCTTCGCTGTCCGCTACTGGGTCTCTGCTCTCACTGCTCCATGAGCTTTATCATACCTTGTCTTAAAACTATGTATGGTTCCTGCCTCCACTATATCTTTCTCTAGACTATTCCACTTCCTGACTACTCTGTGGCTGAAGAAATGCTTCCTAACATTCCTTTGACTCATCTGAGTCTTCAGCTTCCAGTTGTGTCCCCTTGTTTATGTGTTCCCTCTCTGGAACATCCTGTCACTGTCTACCTTGTCAATTCCCCGCAGTATTTTGTATGTCGTTATCATGTCTCCTCTGACCCTTCTTTCCTCGTGTTGTTAGTCCTATTTCCCTCAACCTTTCTTCATAGGACAGACCCCTGAGTTGTTGAACTAACCTTGTCGCAAACCTTTGCACTTTCTCTAGTTTCTTTACGTGCTTGACCAGGTGTGGGTTCCAGACTGGTGCTGCATATTCTAGTATGGGCCTGACGTACACGGTGTACAGTGTCTTGAACGATTCCTTGTTAAGGTAACGGAACGCTAATCTTAGGTTTGCCAGTCGCCCACATGCTGCCGCAGTTATCTGGTTGATGTGTGCCTCCGGAGACGTGCTTGGCGTTATACTCACCCCAAGGTCTTTCTCCTTTGCCGAGGTTTGTAGCCTTTGTCCGCCTAGCCTGTACTCTGTCAGCGGTCTTCTTTGCCCTTCTCCGATCTTCATGACTTTGCATTTGGTGGGATTGAATTCGAGAAGCCAGTTGCTAGACCAGATGTCAAGCTTGTCCAGGTCTGTTTGAAGTCCTGCCTGGTTCTCTTCCGATGTGATTCTCCTCATTAATTTCACATCATCTGCGAACAGAGACACTTCTGAGTCTATGTGTGTGAGAGAGCAGGTGTTGAGGAGGGTGTCTGAGAGCTGCCTTCACCTGCCTGCCTGATGCTGCTGAAGGGCTCTTCATCCTGGGAATTAGAGCTACCCCTCACCTTCCTAGGATTGAATCTGATTGCTTCCCATTGATTTAGCAATTCCCAATTATTAATAATAATAATGATAATAACGATAATAATATAATATAATAATAATAATAATAATAATAATAATATAATGATGATAATAATAATAATAATGACAATTTTCCTCTCTTGTGGGGAAGTATTATTATTATTTTTAATGATAAGTATAAATTGGATAATTCCTGATTCTTAGAGCTGTTAATATTAACATGACTCTTAGAGCTGTTAATATTAACATGACTCTTAGAGCTATTACTATTAACATGACTCTTAGAGCTGTTACTATTAACATGACTCTTAGAGCTGTTACTATTAACATTATATCATGATACAATGTATTCATTATATTTACAGATGAACTACACTATTTATCACATTTACTGGCAGCTATTATACATTATTTATATAAATATTCTTTACTGATATTCTGACCATCCTGACATAACTTGGCAGCAGTGTTATTATATATTCTTTCCCTTTAAAACCCAATATTTACAATGGGGATCATTACCCATCACTCACAAGCGCCTCTCATTAACTCACTCTCTCATGACTCTCACTCTTAGCAATTATGACTTGCTTTAGCACATAAATATACACACACAGAGGGGCTGTGAATCGACCCCTGCAACCCACATACAGGTGAGTACACATACACACACACTGGAAGACAGGAGAGATAGGGATGATATGATAACGACATATAAAATACTGAGAGGAATTGACAAGGTGGACAAAGACAGAATGTTCCAGAGATGGGACACAACAACAAGAGGTTACAGTTGGAAGTTGAAGACTGAGGTGAATCACAGGGATGTTAGGAAGTATTTCTTCAGTCACAGAGTGATGTAGTGGAGGCAGGATCCATACATAGCATTAAAAAGAGGTATGATAAAGCTCATGGAGCATGAAGAGTGACCTAGTAGCGGCCAGTGAAGAGGCGGGCCAGGAGCTGTGACTCGACCCCTGCAACCACATACAGGTGAGTACACACACACACAGTCTTGTTTACCAGCATTTAGTCGACGGATATTTGACCGGAAACTCGTCAAATTTGCCAACAAACAAAGACCGACAGGAGGTGATTGGGGCGAGGAGAAGAGCGGAGAGGAAAGAGGAAGCGATCCCGTAGGAAGAGAAGGTAGGGGAAGAGGTGAGGGGGAAGAGAAAGGAAGTGAGGGGGTAGAGGAGGAAGTGAGAGAGAAGAGGGGATAGAGGTACGAGGTAAGTTTATTCAGGTACATATATACATTTAGATAAGTTATCATACATAGCAGCATGTGTGTAGATTACCCAAGATAACCCAAAATGTCAGACAAACTAACTTATTTCCATTGTGGTCGTTGGTACAAGAGGTAACCATGAGTGTAGACACAAGAAACTTGGTGTAGAGACTAGAGAGGTATCAAACATCAGGCAGTGAGTGAGGCAGCAGCAGAGGCCAGACATCAGGTAGTGAGTGAGGTAGCAGCAGAGGCAAGACATCAGGTAGTGAGTGAGGTAGCAGCAGAGGTCAGACATCAGGCAGTGAGTGAGGTAGCAGCAGAGGCCAGACATCAGGTAGTGAGTGAGGTAGCAGCAGAGGCAAGACATCAGGTAGTGAGTGAGGTAGCAGCAGAGGCCAGACATCAGGCAGTGAGTGAGGTAGCAGCAGAGGCCAGACATCAGGCAGTGAGTGAGGTAGCAGCAGAGGCCAGACATCAGGTAGTGAGTGAGTAGCAGCAGAGGCAGACATCAGGCAGTGAGTGAGGTAGCAGCAGAGGCCAGACATCAGGCAGTGAGTGAGGTAGCAGCAGAGGCCAGACATCAGGTAGTGAGTGAGGTAGCAGCAGAGGGCAGACATCAGGTAGTGAGTGAGCTAGCAGCAGAGGCCAGACATCAGGCAGTGAGTGAGGTAGCAGCAGAGGCCAGACATCAGGTAGTGAGTGAGGTAGCAGCAGAGGCCAGACATCAGGTAGTGAGTGAGGTAGCAGCAGAGGCCAGACATCAGGCAGTGAGTGAGGTAGCAGCAGAGGCCAGACATCAGGCAGTGAGTGAGGTAGCAGCAGAGGCCAGACATCAGGTCAGTGAGTGAGGTAGCAGCAGAGGCCAGACATCAGGTAGTGAGTGAGGTAGCAGCAGAGGCCGAGGAGGTAGCAGAGGCAGACATCAGGTGTAGTGAGAGCAGCGAACAGGAGTAGGAGAGCAGAGGCCAGAATCAAGTAGGAGTACACAGAGGCAAACAGGAGGAGGAGGTAGAGCAGAGGCCGACATCAGGGTGAGTGAGGTAGCACAGAGGCCAGAATCAGGAGGGTGAGGACAGCAGAGCAGAATCAGGAGTGAGGAGTACAAGAGCAACACAGGAGGAGGAGTAGCAGCAGGCAGACTCAGGAGTAGGAGGCAGAGGCGAATCAGGTAGTAGGAGTAGCAGCAGAGGCAGACATCAGGTAGTAGTGAGGTAGCAGCAGAGGCCAGACATCAGGAGTAGGGGAGCAGCGGCAGAATCAGGTGAGTGAGGAGGTGAGCAGAGGCAGACATCAGGAGTGAGTAGGAGGCAGAGGCCAGACATCAGGTAGTGAGTGAGGTAGCAGAGGGCAGACATCAGAGTGAGTGAGTGAGCAGAGGCAGACATCAGGTAGTGAGGAGGAGCAGCAGGCCAGACATCAGGAGTAGGAGGACAGCAGAGCAGAATAGGTAGTGAGTGAGTAGCAGAGGCAGACACGAGTAGGAGTAGCAGAGAGGCAGACATCAGGTAGTAGGGGTGCAAGAGGCCAGACATCAGGTAGTGAGTGGGTAGCAGCAGAGGCAGACATCAGGTAGTGAGTGAGTAGCAGCAGAGGCAGACATCAGGTAGTGAGTGAGGCAGCAGCAGAGCAGACATCAGGTAGTGAGGGAGGAGCAGCAGGAGGCAGACATCAGGTAGTGAGTGAGGTAGCAGCAGAGGCCAGACATCAGGTAGTGAGTGAGTAGTAGCAGAGGCCAGACATCAGGTAGTGGTGAGGTAGCAGCAGAGGCCAGACATCAGGTAGTGAGTGAGGTGCAGCAGAGGCCAGACATCAGGTAGTGAGTGAGGTAGCAGAGAGGCAGACAGGAGTGAGAGTGAGGTAGCAGAGGCCAGACATCAGGTAGTGAGGAGGTAGCAGCAGAGGCAGAATCAGGAGTGAGTGAGGTAGCAGCAGAGGCCAGACATCAGGTAGTGAGTGAGGTAGCAGCAGAGGCCAGACATCAGGTAGTGAGTGAGGTAGCAGCAGAGGCCAGACATCAGGTAGTGAGAGTAGCAGAGAGGCCAGACATCAGGTAGTGAGTGAGGTAGCAGCAGGGCCAGACATCAGGAGTGAGTGAGGAGCAGCAGGAGGGCAGACACAGGAGTGAGTGAGTGAGACAGCAGAGGCCAGACATCAGTAGTAGTGAGTAGCAGAGAGGCCAGACATCAGGTAGTGAGTGAGAGTACAGCAGAGGCAGACATCAGGTAGTGAGTGAGGTAGCAGCAGAGGAGACATCAGTAGTGAGAGGAAAGGTAGAGGGCAGCAGAGGCAGACATCAGGTAGTGAGTGAGAGCAGCAGAGGCAGACATCAGGAGTGAGGAGGTAGCAGCAGAGGCAGACATCAGGTAGTAGTGAGGTAGCAGCAGAGGCAGACATCAGGTAGTGAGTGAGGTAGCAGCAGAGGCAGACATCAGGTAGTGAGTGAGGTCAGCAGCAGAGGCAGACATCAGGTAGTGAGTGAGGTGCAGAGCGAGACATCAGTAGTGAGTGAGGTAGCAGCAGAGGCAGACATCAGGCAGTGAGTGAGGTAGCAGCAGAGGGCAGACATCAGGTAGTGAGTGAGGTAGCAGCAGAGGCCAGACATCAGGTAGTGAGTGAGGTAGCAGCAGAGGCCAGACATCAGGTAGTGAGTGAGGTAGCAGCAGAGGCCAGACATCAGGTAGTGAGTGAGGTAGCAGCAGAGGCCAGACATCAAGTAGTGAGTGAGGTAGCAGCAGAGGCCAGACATCAGGTAGTGAGTGAGGTAGCAGCAGAGGGCAGACATCAAGTAGTGAGTGAGGTAGCAGCAGAGGCCAGACATCAAGTAGTGAGTGAGGTAGCAGCAGAGGCCAGACATCAGGTAGTGAGTGAGGTAGCAGCAGAGGCCAGACATCAGGTAGTGAGTGAGGTAGCAGCAGAGGTCAGACATCAAGTAGTGAGTGAGGTAGCAGCAGAGGCCAGACATCAGGTAGTGAGTGAGGTAGCAGCAGAGGCCAGACATCAAGTAGTGAGTGAGGTAGCAGCAGAGGGCAGACATCAGGTAGTGAGTGAGCTAGCAGCAGAGGGCAGACATCAAGTAGTGAGTGAGGTAGCAGCAGAGGGCAGACATCAAGTAGTGAGGGAGGTAGCAGCAGAGGGCAGACATCAGGTAGTGAGTGAGGTAGCAGCAGAGGCCAGACATCAGGTAGTGAGTGAGGTAGCAGCAGAGGCCAGACATCAGGTAGTGAGTGAGGTAGCAGCAAAGGCCAGACATCAGGTAGTGAGTGAGGTAGCAGCAGAGGCCAGACATCAGGTAGTGAGTGAGGTAGCAGCAGAGGCAGACATCAGGTAGTTACTGAGGTAGCAGCAAAGGCTAGACATCAGGTAGTGAGTGAGGTAGCAGCAGAGGCAGAAATCAGGTAGTGAGTGAGGTAGCCGCAGAGGGCAGACATCAGGTAGTGAGTGAGGTAGCAGCAGAGGCCAGACATCAGGTAGTGAGTGAGGTAGCAGCAGAGGCCAGACATCAGGTAGTGAGTGAGGTAGCATACATCAGGCAGTGAGTAAGGTAGCAGCAGAGGGCAGACATCAGGCAGTGAGTGAGGTAGCAGCAGAGGGCAGCAGTACGTCAACTCTGAGACCTGAGCCACCACACAATGTAAACATTACCAGCTGATGCAAATAATGGACAAAACACCGGCATTATCACTTACTTCAATTATTATTTTCGTTGTATTTGATTTTGGATCTAGCGATCTAAAGGAAACAATGATATATATATATATATATATATATATATATATATATATATATATATATATATATATATATATATATCATATATATTATTTTTTATTTATTTTTATTAACACATCAGCCAATTCCCACCAAGGCAGGGTTGCCCGAAAAAGAAAAACTTTCATCATCATTCACTCCATCACTGTCTTGCCAGAGGGTGCTTTACACTACAGTTATAAAACTGCAACATTAACACCCCTCCTTCAGAGTCGGCACTGTACTTCCCATCTCAGAACTCAATATATATATATATATATATATATATATATATATATATATATATATATATATATATATATATATATATATATATATATATATATATATATATTTTATATATGGGGTCCACCTCGAAAATTGAGGGACCCAAGCCTGGAGTGATAAAACTTCAAGAAGAATTTTGGTTTCTTCCTGAACCTATATAATCCTTTGCTCCACCCCTTATCCTTTTATATACACACATACATACATATAAATGCTTTATTAATAGACAGAATACATTGATAGAAAACATAAACATGAACATGAATACAATGGTACAATATTCAAAGATTCATGAATCTCCTCCAGCTCCTCCGAAGCCGGACGCGAGCCAAGTATGCAGCATGCGTTTCCCTCTGGATAGCCGCCTGAGACGCTGGAACATGAACGTAGCTGCCCTTGGGTCCCTGGTGGTGTCGATGAGTCTGGAACCCAGTTCTTTAAGGAAACGTGTTTCATTTTCCCCACGCTCCCAAGGTCTCTGATCCCACTGGACAAATTTATACTGTTGGCTTATGTCCCTGTACTTGCCGATCTTGTACTCCTCTCTGTGGTCAGCAGCTCCTCCCTGTCGCCCGACACTGTGATGGATGTGAGTGTCAGCCAGTGTCGACACACAGGTATAATCCCATGCTAAGAGCTTGCCATTCTTCCAAAGATAGATGGTGATCCCGTCGAGGCGGTTTGCTGGGTTGTGGGCAATGTTGGCTGCTAGTGATCAGGCTCTCTCTCAGCTGGGCATCCAGCTGTAGCAAGGGTTCTCTTTATGATGTCATTGACCTCATTGTATCTTGCATGCCAACCCTTGGTTTTAGAACAGTTAAGACCATGTGAGACCATATTGGTCGCTTGGCATCGCTGCAAATACACGTATATTCCGTGTGAATAGGGGCAGCAAGGCGCAAAGCCACTGCAATACGAAGGGTGTTAGGTCAGAGGCGTGTTCCCATGGCCGAAATGGAACTGTTTGGAGAAGTCCCCAGAGTGATGTGCACTCACAGCTAGGAGACGGCAGTCTCCCTGTCTGATTTCGGCCCTAAGCATATTGCAAGTATCTTTTCAGTGATGGGTCCCAGCTTAACTGTTTGTAGGCCAGTTCTTCACTAGGTTTTGGTGTTGGAGCAGCAAGTCTCCCATTCAGTGATGGCACTGGTGTAGCTAGGGTCCTGTATTCCTGCTGAATAACTGAGGTTGTCTGGAAGAATTTGTTTTATTAGCTCATTTGATGCTATGGAAGAGGATAAAAAGCTGGTAGGGCAATCTGGAAGGATTTGCGTACTCCCAGCCCCCAAGCCTGACTGGAAGTGAGGCTTGCAACCACTGTCCATCTTCGAGAGAAAGATTCAATACATCTCTAGCATGGTCTTGAGGAGAGAGTCATATTCCTTGAGTTTCGTGCTGCTGAAGGCTGGGAGCATCTCAGGAAGTATGTAAGTTTGGGTGACAGGCACCTGGTGAGTAGGTAGAAGGCATCATGTGTATCTATGTCTTTCATCCTACCTTCCATCGTCCTGAGGTCTGAGATTTTTTTCCAGGACCAGATCGATGGCATTGGGCCAAGAGGAGCACCAAGGAAGTGCTGTTGCTGGATCAATGGCTCATTATACTATATAAATATATATATATATATATATATATATATATATATATATATATATATATATATATATTTATTAACACATCAGCCGAATTCCCACCAAGGCAGAGTGGCCCGAAAAAGAAAAACTTTCATTGTCAGCGTGGGTCTTGGGAGAGATATATAGGAGGTCAAAATCTCCTTGTTGGATGGTTACGAGTATATTTACAGTAAGTGAAGGAGATCCAGCCACCCGTCTGTCTCACCATGAGTCTAACGTTAGTGAGGAGAGTGCCTATGAGAGGCTGTGCACATCGCTGAGCCTCTGACGTCGCAGTACCGTGACATCACACATAAGGACCAGCTGTATAAAAGGAAAGATACACTACACAAGTGTATATATGATACTGACACGACATCATCATTATTCACTCCATCACTGTCTTGCCAGAGGGGTGCTTTACACTACAGTTATAAAACTGCAACATTAACACCCCTCCTTCAGAGTGCAGACACTGTACTCCCCATCTCCAGGACTCAAGTCCGGCCTGCCGGTTTCCCTGAACCCCATCATAAATGTAACTTTGCTCACACTCCTACAGCACGTCAAGTATTATAAACCATTTGTCTCCATTCACTCCTATCAAATACGCTCACACATGCTTGCTGGAAGTCCAAGCCCCTCTCACACAAAACCTCCTTTACCCCCTTCCCTCCAACCTTACCTAGGCCGACCCCTACCCCGCCTTCCCTCCACTACAGATTTATACACTCTCGAAGTCATTCTGTCTCGTTCCATTCTCTCTACATGTCCGAACCACCTCAACAACCCCTCCTCAGCTCTCTGGATAATAGTTTTGGTAATCCCGCACCTCCTCCTAATTTCCAAACTCCGAATTCTCTGCATTATATTCACACCACACATTGACCTCAGACATGACATCTCCACTGCCTCCAGCCTTCTCCTCATTGCAACATTCATCACCCATGCTTCACACCCATATATGAGTGCTGGTATAACTATACTCTCATACATTCCCCTCTTTACTTCCATGGACAAAGTTCTTTGTCTCCACAGACTCCGAAGTGCTCCACTCACCCTTTTCCCCTCATCAATTCTATGATTCACTTCATCCTTCATAGACCCATCTGCTGACATGTCCACTCCCAAATATCTGAATACATTCACCTCCTCCATACTCTCTCCCTCCAATCTGATATCCAATCTTTCATCACCTAATCTTCTTGTTATCCTCATCACCTTACTCTTTCCTATATTCACTTTCAATTTTCTTCTTTTACACACCCTACCAAATTCATCCACCAACCTCTGCAACTTCTCTTCAGTATCTCCCAAAAGCACAGTATCATCAGCAAAAAGCAACTGTAACAACTCCCACTTTGTATTTAATTCTTTATCTTTTAACCCCACACCTCTTGCCAAGACCCTCGCATTCACTTCTCTTACAACCCCATCTATAAATATATTGAACAACCACGGTGACATCACACATCCTTGTCTAAGGCCCACTTTTACTGGGAAATAGTCCCCCTCCCTCCTACACACTCTAACCTGAGCCTCACTATCCTCATAAAAACTCTTCACTGCTTTCAGTAACCTACCTCCTATTCCATACACCTGCAACATCTGCCACATTGCCCCCCTATCCACCCTATCATACGCCTTTTCCAAATCCATAAATGCCACAAGAACCTCTTTACCCTTATCCAAATACTGTTCATCAATATGTTTCACTGTAAACACTTGGTCTACACACCCCCTATCTTTCCTAAAGCCCCCTTGTTCATCTGCTATACTGCTTTCTGTCTTACTCTTAATTCTTTCAATAATAACTCTACCATACACTGTACCAGGTACACTCTCTTTTGTCCCCTTTGCCTTTATACAAAGGAACAATACATGCTCTCTGCCAATCCCTAGGTACCTTACCCTCTTCCATACATTTATTAAAAAAGAGCACCAACCACTCCAAAACTATATCCCCACCTGCTTTTAACATTTCTATCTTTATCCCATCAATCCCAGCTGCCTTACCCCATTTCATTCTACCCACTGCCTCACGAACTTCCCCCACACTCACAACTGGCTCTTCCACACTCCTACAAGATGTTATTCCTCCTTGCCCTATACATGAAATCACAGTTTCCCTGTCTTCATCAACATTTAACAACTCCTCAAAATATTCCCTCCATCTTCCCGATACCTCTAACTCTCCATTTAATAACTCTCCTCTCCTATTTTTAACTGTCAAATCCATTTGTTCCCTAGCTTCAACCTATTAATCTCACTCCAAAACTTTTTCTTATTTTCAACAAAATTTGTTGATAACATCTCACCCACTCTCTCATTTGCTCTATTTTTACATTGCTTCACCACTCTCTTAACCTCTCTTTTTCTCTCCATATACTCTTCCCTCCTTGCATCACTTCTACTTTGTAAAAGCCTCTCATATGCTAACTTTTTCTCCCTTACTACTCTCTTTACATCATCATTCCACCAATCGCTCTTCTTCCCTCCTGCACCCACTCGCCTGTAACCACACACTTCTGCTGAACACTCTAACATTACATTTTTAAATCTACCCCATACATCTTCGACCCCATTGCCTAAACTCTCACTATCCCATCTATCCTCCAATAGTTGTTTATATCTTACCCTAACTGCCTCCTCTTTTAGTTTATAAACCTTCACCTCTCTCTTACTTACTGCTTCTATTTTCCTTGTATCCCATCTACCTTTTACTCCCACTGTAGCTATAACTAAAAAGTGATCTGATATATCTGTGGCCCCTCTATAAACATGTACATCCTGAAGTCTACTCAACAGTCTTTTATCTACCAATACATAGTCCAACAAACTACTGTCATTTCGCCCTACATCATATCTTGTATACTTATTTATCCTCTTTTCTTAAAATATGTATTACCTAGAACTAAACCCTTTCTATACAAAGTTCAATCAAAGGGCTCCCATTATCATTTACACCTGGCACCCCAAACTTACCTACCACCACTCTCTACATGTTTCTCCTACTTTAGCATTTAGGTCCCCTACCACAATTACTCTCTCATTTGGTTCAAAAGTTCCTATACATTCGCTTAACATCTCCCCAAAAATCTCTCTCTCTACACTCCTCTCTTCTCCAGGTGCATACACGCTTATTATGACCCACTTTCGCATCCAACCCTTATTTTAATCCACATAATCCTTGAATTTACACATTTATATTCCTCTTCTCCTTCCATAACTGATCCTTCAACATTATTGCTACCCCTTCCTTAGCTCTAACTCTCTCAGATACTTCTGACTTAATCCCATTTATTTCTCCCCACTGAAACTCGCCTACCCCCTTCAGCTTTGTTTCACTTAGGGCCAGGACATCCAACTTCTTTTCATTCATAACATCAGCAATCATCTCTTTCTTATCATCCGCACTACATCCACGCACATTCAAACAACCCAGTTTTATCAAGTTTTTCTTCTTCTCTTTTTCAGTAAATGTGTACAGGAGAAGGGGTTACTAGCCCATTGCTCCCGGCATTTTAGTCGCCTCATACGACACACATGGCTTACAGAGGAAAGATTCTTTTCCACTTCCCCATAGACAATAGAGAAAATAAAAAGAACAAGAGCTATCAAGAAAAAGAAGAAAAACCTAGATGTGTGTATGTATATATATGCATGTGCATGCCTGTGTAGTGTGACCTAAAGTGTAAGTAGAAGTAGCTAGATATACCTGTTATCCAGCGTGTTTATGAGACAGAAAAAAAGACACCAGCAATCCTACCATCATGTAAAACAGTTTCAGGTTTCTGTTTCACAGTCACCTGGCAGGACGGTAGTACCTCCCTGGGTGGTTGCTGTCTACCAACCTACTACTATATATGTGTGTGTGTGTGTGTGTGTGTGTGTGTGTGTGTGTGTGTGTGTGTTTGTGTGTGTGTGTACTCACTTAATTTTGGTTGTAGGGGTCTATTCATAGCTCCTGGTACCGCCTCTTCACTGATCGCTACTAGGTCTTCTCTCTCCCTGTTCCATGAGCTTTATCATACCTCTTCTTAAAGCTATGTATGGATCCTGCCTCCACTACATCACTCTCAAGATTGTTCCACTTCCTGACAACTCTATGACTGAAGAAATACTTCCTAACATCCCTGTGACTCATCTGAGTCTTCACCTTCCAATTGTGACCCCATTGGCTTAAGTCGGTGTGAGAATTGGACCTGCCTTGCATGGGCCAGTAGGCCTGCTGCAGTGTTCCTTCTTTCTTATGCTCATATGTTGCTGTGTATGTGTGTGTGTGTGTGTGTATGCGCGCGCGTGCCCTCTTATTTATATAAAATGGAATGACATCCCGTTTTCTGTTAGGTTGGTGTGGCCGGCATGATTCACTTGACTGCTATAAATGATTCAATCAGTCCCTAGGTTTGTCCTCATGAATAATGTAGAATGGTCAGTGTGTGGGGAGGTGGGGGGATGTGGTGGAGGGAAGGAGGGAGGGGTGAAGGAGGGAAGGAGGCAGGCATGAAATAGGGACAAATAGTAAAAAGTAATTGGAGGTGTATGAGCTATTATTAGTAACATTCATTATTACCTTCTCTCTCTCTCTCTCTCTCTCTCTCTCTCTCTCTCTCTCTCTCTCTCTCTCTCTCACTCACTCGTTCTGCCTCACCCTTCACACACACATGGTTTACACACCATCACACAGTGACCACCAAGATGGCTCCCTCTATATATTTGTTATGCAAATGAGCGGTGTTGTAGAGAGGAGAGCTAAGGGATGGTATGATTGTGGTGAGGGGGGGGGGGGGTATTGAAGGGTAGTGAGGGAAGGGGCAATTAGTAGTTACGGTAAGGAAGGGGGATAGCTGAGGGAAGGGGAGGGAGAGTTTCACGAGCGACTTAGGGAGATCATAACAGGATAGAGGGGTTGGGTACGCTGCATCTTCTTGAACTCCAGGAAGGTTATGTAAGTGTTCAAGGTGATGTAAGTGTTCAAGGTTATGTAAGTGTTCAAGGTGATGTAAGTGTTCAAGGTGATGTAAGTGTACAAGGTGATGTAAGTGTTCATGGTTATGTAAGTGTTCAAGGTTATGTAAGTGTTCAAGGTTATGTAAGTGTTCAAAATTATGTAAGTGTTCAAGGTGATGTAAGTGTTCAAGGTTATGTAAGTGTTCAAGGTGATGTAAGTGTTCAAGGTTATGTAAGTGTTCAAGGTGATGTAAGTGTTCAAGGTGATGTAAGTGTTCAAGGTGATGTAAGTGTTCAAGGTGATGTAAGTGTTCAAGGTTATGTAAGTGTTCAAGGTGATGTAAGTGTTCAAGGTTATGTAAGTGTTCGAGGTTATGTAAGTGTTCAAGGTTATGTAAGTGTTCAAGGTGATGTAAGTGTTCAAGGTTATGTAAGTGTTCAAGGTGATGTAAGTGTTCAAGGTTATGTAAGTGTTCAAGGTTATGTAAGTGTTCAAGGTTATGTAAGTGTTGAAGGTGATGTAAGTGTTCAAGGTGATGTAAGTGTTCAAGGTGATGTAAGTGTTCAAGGTTATGTAAGTGTTCAAGGTTATGTAAGTGTTCAAGGTTATGTAAGTGTTCAAGGTTATGTAAGTGTTCAAGGTTATGTAAGTGTTCAAGGTGATGTAAGTGATCAAGGTTATGTAAGTGTTCAAGGTTATGTAAGTGTTCAAGGTTATGTAAGTGTTCAAGGTGATGTAAGTGTTCAAGGTGAGTTCAAGGTTATGTAAGTGTTCAAGGTTATGTAAGTGTTCAAGGTTATGTAAGTGTTCAAGGTTATGTAAGTGTTCAAGGTTATGTAAGTGTTCAAGGTTATGTAAGTGTTCAAGGTTATGTAAGTGTTCAAGGTTATGTAAGTGTTCAAGGTTATGTAAGTGTTCAAGGTTATGTAAGTGTTCAAGGTTATGTAAGTGTTCAAGGTTATGTAAGTGTTCAAGGTTATGTAAGTGTTCAAGGTTATGTAAGTGTTCAAGGTTATGTAAGTGTTCAAGGTTATGTAAGTGTTCAAGGTTATGTAAGTGTTCAAGGTTATGTAAGTGTTCAAGGTGATGTAAGTAATCAAGGTTATGTAAGTGTTCAAGGTTATGTAAGTGTTCAAGGTTATGTAAGTGTTCAAGGTTATGTAAGTGTTCGAGGTTATGTAAGTGTTCAAGGTTATGTAAGTGTTCAAGGTTATGTAAGTGTTCAAGGTTATGTAAGTGTTCAAGGTGATGTAAGTGTTCAAGGTTATGTAAGTGTTCAAGGTTATGTAAGTGTTCAAGGTGATGTAAGTGTTCAAGGTTATGTAAGTATTCAAGGTGATGTAAGTGTTCAAGGTTATGAAAGTGTTCAAGGTTATGTAAGTGTTCAAGGTTATGTAAGTGTTCAAGGTTATGTAAGTGTTCGAGGTTATGTAAGTGTTCAAGGTGATGTAAGTGTTCAAGGTTATGTAAGTGTTCAAG
>WNWK01019968.1:10000-36756 GCA_009830355.1 Cherax destructor | reverse complement strand
GGTTCACAGAGTTCTATTTTGCATTCCTTAAGAACCCTTGAAAAAGCTCATCGGGGCCTGGCGATTTATTTTGCTTCAAACGGTCTATCTGTTTGATAACCATTTCGCTAGTGACTGTGATACTACATAATTTATCTTCTTCAGGCCCACTAAAATACATAATTCTTGGGATATTATTAGTGTCTTCCTGAGTGAAAACCGAGAGAAAATAATTATTAAAAATAGAGCACATTTCATTCTCTTTGTCAGTTAGATACCCATAATTAATTTTAAGGGGACCTATCTTATCTCTAACTTTTGTTCTATACACCTGGAAAAACTTTTTGGGTTAGTTTCGAATCCCTAGCAACTTTAATTTCGTAGTCCCGTTTAGCATTTCTTATCCCCTTTTTAACGTCCCTCTTAATGTCAATATACTGACTCATAAGATGACCCTCACCTCTTTTGATACGCCTATAAATTCCTTTCTTCTGCCCTAAAAGATATTTGAGCCTATTATTCATCCATTTTGGGTCATTTCTATTCGATCTAATTTCTTTATATGGGATAAATGTTATTTGGGCAGCATGTATAGTGTTCAGAAAACTGTCATATTGATAGCTCTCTTCATTACCCCAGTCCACAGATGATAAGTGTTCTCTAAGTCCATTGTAATCTGCTAAGCGAAAATCTGGGACCGTTACTGAGTTATTCGTACTATGAAACTTCCATTCAATGCCAAAGGTAATTGATTTGTGGTCGCTTGCGCCGAGTTCCTCTGTAATTTCTAAATTATTAACAAGGGTTTCCTTGTTTGCCAGAACTAAGTCAAGCAGGTTATTTTCCCTTGTAGCTTCTGTCACAAACTGCTTCAAAAAACAATCTTGAACTACTTCTAAGAAGTCGTTAGATTCTAAATTCCCAGTCAAAAATTCCAATCAATTTGACTAAAGTTGAAGTCACCCAGAATAACTACGTTATCGTGCATTGTGGCCTTAACAATTTCCTCCCATAGTAGTCTCCCTTGGTCCCTATCTAAGTTTGGGGGACGGTATATCACACCTAAAATCAATTTTTCATGCCCCTCTGAAAATTCTATCCAGACAGACTCTGTATGTGTTATTTCAGACTTTATTCCCTTTTTATGCAACAGTTCAAGCGATCTCGGACATACAGTGCCACTCCACCCCCCTTCCCGAAACTTCTGTCTACTTGGAACAATTTAAAACCCTGTATGACATTCAGCAGGCATGTCCCTATTTTTCGTATTGAACCACGTCTCAGTTATGGCAAATACATCAATGTTACCTGCACTTGCAACTAATCTCAAATCGTCCATCTTATTCCTAGCACTACGACTATTTGTATAATACACTTTTAAAGACCCTCCTTTCTCTTTACCCTTCCTGCTCCATTCTGTTTTACCACTATACCTATTACTGTCCTTGTTATTGTTAAGATTTTTATATCAAAGCCTAGATCTATATTTCGACATTCAGTATTTTCCATTTCTAAACCCATACCTCTAACTAATCCTAGTTTAAAGTCCTAACAACACCCTCAACTGAGCTAGCAAGAAAATCCACACCTGCCCTGGATAAGTGAACCCCATCCCTGGCATACATGTCATTTCGGCCATAGAAGTGGTCCCAGTTGCAAATGAATGGTACTGCATTATCCTTACAGTGTTTGTCCAGCCAACAATTGACACCAATTGCCCTGGACAGCCATTCATCTCCAACTCCTCTCCTTGGCAAAATACCACATATGACAGGGTTCCCACCCTTCTTCCTAATTATGTCTATTGCTGACCTATACTTGCTAGTCAGGTCCTCACTCCTACGTCTGCCAACATCGTTGCCTCCAGCACTGAGACAGATAATAGGATTGCTCCCATTACCTCTCATGATGTCGTCCAGACGGCTAACAATATCCTCCATCCCAGCCCCAGGAAAGCAAACCCTCTGTCTCCTACTTCTCTCTTTCAAGCAGAAGGCCCTATCCATATACCTAATTTGACTATCCCCAACAAGAACAATGTTCTTACCTTCCTTGGTGACGTTCGTGATGTTCCCTGTAGTCGACTCACATTCATCGGGTAACACGGAGAATCGGTTCGATGTTTCCACAACAGGTTTCTGGTTCTTCGTTAATTCTACCTCTCCATCCATCATCTTGATCTTTAACTTTGTCCCATGCATTCCGGCCACTGTCCAGGTTCCTTTCTTGGCTTGAGGATTCTCAACAGGAGGATTACTACGAATCCTCTTGTTTTCCTCAGTCAGTCGCTGTATCTCAAGCTTAGCTACCCTCAGTTCTTCCTTCAGCTGCTGGTAGAGTAGCTCAAGAGAGGACATCTTGTTCAGATTCACAGAGAGCACACAAGACACGTCTTCACTGAGTTAAGTCAGGTCCACCACTGGAGTTAAGTCAGGTCCTCGGTACTCATGTCTTAAGTCATCACCGAGGAAGGTGAACATGTTTCTTTTCAGTTTGATATTTGCGAGCAATGTCTTTTCACGAAATTGAATTAAAAAGGTTAAGAGCTGTGTTTTCAGCTCACTTCAAACCTCATTTCAAGGCTCATTTCAAAGCTCACTTCAGCTAATTTCAGTGCTAATTTCAACATTGAGATGAGCTGAATTTAGCATTGAAATTAACTGAAATGAGCTTTGAAATGAGCCTTGAAATGAGCAGAAATGAGCTCATTTCAAAGCTCATGTCGGCTTATTTCAAAGCTCATTTAAAAGAGGTATCATCTCAGCTCATCTCAAAGGAGAGCATTGAGGTAGAGTATACTCTCTACCCTTGGATGACGCCCACATGGCCTTGCTAGCTCCCAGGTACCCTTCTACTTCAGTCTGGACACGGGGACAGCTATAAGGGGACCTGTCCCCTTACAGCTGTCCCCACATAAGAACATAAGAATGGAGGAACACTGCAGAAGGCCTACTGGCCCATACAAGGCAAGTCCTTATCAAAACCACCACTACCTAAGAATTTATTCCCGTACTCACGTACTTAAAGACGCGTACATATAAGACACATACTTAGAAGACACATACCTAGAAGACAAATACCTAGACGACATAAGAACATAAGAAAGAAGGAACACTGCAGCAGGGCCTACTGGCCCATGCGAGGCAGGTCCAATTCACTCACTGGCTTAAGCCAATGCCTTAAGGTAGTCAGGTCAGGTCACCTTCACTAAGGAAGGAGCACGGCAACTGGCCTAGTAGTACAAGCTGGTCAGGTCCAACTCACACCCACCCACACCCACTCATGTATGTATCTAACCTATTTTTAAAACTTCACAACGTCTTATCTTCTATGACGGTACTCGGGAGTTTGTTGCACTCATCCACAACTCTATTGCCATATGTACAAGGTACATAAGTTGAAGACACGTACGTACAAGACACATACCTTGAAGATACATACATACAAGAGACATACTTTGAAGACACATACGTTGAAGATACAGTTATAAGATTTATTATTAAAGAAAACGTTTCGCCACAAGTGAGGTTGCTGTGGCTTATGTGAGGTGCTTCTTGGGCGCTAGCGTGGTTTATGTGAGGTGTTGAGGTACTGCTTGAGCTGCCACCATTGTTAATGCTGTTACCACTGTTAATGCTGTTACCACTGTTAATGCTGTTACCACTGTTAATGCTGTTACCACTGTTAATGCTGTTACCACTGTTAATGCTGTTACCACTGTTAATGCTGTTACCACTGTTAATGCTCTTACCACTGTTAATGCTCTTACCACTGTTAATGCTCTTACCACTGTTAATGCTCTTACCACTGTTAATGCTCTTACCACTGTTGAACAGCGGTTTAGTGCCGAGCTGAAAGGGTAGCGCAGGTACGGCCGTAGACTAAACTGGCTTTATTGTAGAGGAGTGAGTACACAACGGGCAGAGTGAGGGAAGGTGACTGAAAGCCAGGCCGCGGAGGGCGATGTTGAACCCTTGAGGGTAGGCCGTGAAGTGAGACCGAGACAGGCCTAGAGAGGGAAGCACCGTCGTGCCTCGGGATACAAATCAAACAGACAGCATAATCTGTCTGCATTCGCTCGGCCATGCACCTTGTGTCGTCTCAACACGACAATACTGAGAAAGGAACATGGTGGGGCAGACTCAGGTGCCCAGCCTATGCCCCACGAATTATAAATTCAACTGGGCAGACAGCATAGGCTGTCTACATTCGCTCAGCCGCACACCACCATGGTCGTCCCTGACCATGACTGGCTGTAAAAAAAAACTCGGTCTCTCTCTCTCAGGAACAGGGCACAGAACACAAAATAAAAACATATATATATATATATATATATATATATATGAGATGAAAAGCTGTAAGCCTTCCTGCCTGAAAGCTGGCTGCCTTGGAATAACGTCTAGCGAAAGCTGGATGCCAAGGTATTGGACCAGTGTGGTACGGTCGGTAAAGCACTGCGTACCTTGTCATGAGGTTCGTAGGTTCGAGTCTCCGTCGGCCAGAGATCAGTGTTTGTGAATATTTCGCCTGCTCTTGCGAATTCCTAGCTATATTATATATATATATATATATATATATATATATATATATATATATATATATATATATATATATATATATATATATATATGTCTGTGTGTGTGTGTGTGAATATGGAAAAAAAAACTTCCTACAAGGGAGGGAAGAAAAAAAAGGTGGTGTGCTTCGTGGTCTGAGGCAATGAGCATTGATGGGTATCATTGCACGCCTTCCTGCGTCTGGGCAGATACTGCAACACAGGAGACATCGCTGCGGCTGAGCTGTTATGTAACAGGATACGGTCTCCTCTGGAGTGGTGAAGCACAACCTGCTGGTGCCCTCGAGTGAGGCGTCATCAGTAGTCGCAACTGGGCAGGACTACTTCTGGCAAGCAACTCAGGACATTTCTCGACTGGTACTGTCCCTGTGGCTGTCACTGCTGGCGAGAGTGGAGTGAGTCGTGACAGGGATGACTTGGCGAAACATCTGTAAGTCGTAACATTATACACCATACTGGAGTGAGCAGACTTGCAGTCAAAGTGACATGATCTTTGTGCAGGAGCTCACTGAAGCTGTGACACGAGGCTGACACGAGGCTGACACGAGGCTGAAACGAGGCTGACACAGCGCCTGCCGACGGGCTGACGGCTAACTGCGGCTTGACGAGTGTCATTCCCTCGACAGTTGGAGTTACAGCAGAGGTTAGTCTAAGCGTCCTCAGACTGGTCCTTTACATATAACTGCACTCTGATGGTCTGGAGGGGAAGTGGAAACGAGTCTTGATGGGAATCGTAGCGGTATGATTCAGCAGGGCATTACGAGCTGCAAACATAAAGAGCTTTCTGTACAAGGGGCTCAGACACTCGTAACTGATGCCTGAACTGACTAATGTCAGCTGTCAAGCGCGGGGGTCACACCGGGTGACAAGTAACACCAGGTGTTACACTGGTCTGGGCTCAGAACATACTGTGGTCCACACATACCTAGTAAGTTTATTCAGGTATACACAAATACAGTTATATAGATTATCATACATAGCAGCGTATGTGTAGAGAACCCAGGATAACCCAAAAAAGGCAGACAGAGTGACTTATTTCGACTGGGGTCCTTTGCTGTGCTCAAGACCACTCAATCAGGACACACGGAAACTGTACACACTTACTGCACATGCGGTACAACATGACTTACTAGCAAATGACGCTTTTCTGTGCAAAAATTGACACTAAGCCATTCACGAACGTGTGAGAACTCTGAGAGGAATTAATTACACATGCCATATATCTTCTCGACAACACTGAAAATAAAATGCTCATTGTGAACCTAGAACACGTGACATCATGTGGTGATGTCAGGCGTGACGTCATGAGGTGATGTCATGGGGTGACATCGCGAGTGACGTCAGGCAGACGTCGTGGGTGACGTCGTGAAGTCGGGCAGCATCGTGGGTGACGTCAGCAGCGTGGTGACATCATGGGTTGATGCGGGCAGCAGACCACAGCGTGGCTTGGGAGGTCTGGCTTGGTAACCCACGTGGCTTCGAATGACCTCGGGCACTCTGATACACAGCTCTGGCAAAGAATTCGCATTGAATTCCCAGAGAACAGCAGAGAGAGTGAGACGGTGAGTGGTGTGTGAGGTGAGTGGTGGAGTGAGGTGAGTGGTGGAGTGAGGTGAGTGGTGGAGTGAGGTGAGTGGTGGAGTGAGGTGAGTGTGGGGCGAGGAACTCCAGCCCGCTTCCTCCCTACCCACAAATTCGGGGAGAAACACTCACATTGGAGGCAGAACTCACCTCTGACTTGCTGAAATAGCTGTGCTGAGCTGAACAACAACAGCAGAACATACTAGTAACGCCGAACACGTGACTTGAGAAACAGCGTGGGGCGCTGTGGCGGAGAAATTCGGCAAATTTCGGCCTGGATCCTGATTGTACCTGTGTCTTGATGCTGAGACTTGCAGACACAACATCAGGATAACTCGTTGAGAGATGGATGCTTCTTGTATGGGGTGATGAAGTGAAGACAAGTCCACTCCCCTTCCTTCCCTCTTCTCCCAGGGAAACAACCGCTACGAGGCACCACTGTCACTATTTATAATAATAATAATAATAATAATAATAATAATAATAATAATAATATAATATCTTTATTTACTACAAGTACATTTACAAGGTATACAGGCCTAGCTGACATCAATGACATACTAATATATAGAAAGTCCCTTGTTATGCAGAACATTTCGGGCAAATTAGGTCCTTGTCCCAGGATGCGACCCACACCAATCGACTAACTCCCAGGTACCCATTTTACTGATGGGTGAACATAGACAACCGGTGTAAAGAAACACGCCCAATGTTTCTACCCGAGCTGGGAATCGAACGCAGACCCTCGCCGTGTGTAGCGAGAGCTTTAGCGATCAGGCCACGGGGCGCCGTAAATTGCAGGTCGTTGATCAAGCGGAGATAGCAATTATAAGGCTTCGGAGGCTTCTTACTTTATTAGCGATAACGTGAGGGTACACAGGCAATGTGTTTGTGCCCATGCCTGGGAGAGAGGAGTAGGCCTTGTTGACTCTAGGATGCCTGGACGAGAAGTGAGAAAGGAACATGGTGGGGCAGACTCAGGTGCCCAGCCTATCCCACCAGATGTCAGGTCAATGGCCCAGCTAATTATAAATTCAATTGGGCAGACAGGATAGGCTGTCTATATTTATGTGAGGTATTGAGGTGCTGCTTGAGCGCTAGCGTGGTTTATGTGAGGTGTTGAGGTGCTGCTTGAGCGCTAGTGTGGTTTATATGAGGTGCTGCTTGAGCGCTGGTGTGGTTTATGTGAGATGTTGCTTGAGCGCTAGTGTGCTTTATGTGAGGTGCTGTTGAGCGCTAGTGTGCTTTATGTGAGGTGCTGTTGAGTGCTAGTGTGCTTTATGTGAGGTGTTGAGGTGCTGCGTGAACGCTAGTGTGGTTTATGTGAGGTGCTGCTTGAGCGCTAGTGTGCTTTATGTGAGGTGCTGCTTGAGCGCTAGTGTGCTTTATGTGAGGTGCTGTTGAGCGCTAGTGTGCTTTATGTGAGGTGCTGCTTGAGCGCTAGTGTGCTTTATGTGAGGTGCTGTTGAGCGCTACTGTGCTTTATGTGATGTGCTGCTTGAGCGCTAGTGTGCTTTATGTGAGGTGCTGCTTGAGCGCTAGTGTGCTTTATGTGAGGTGCTGTTGAGCGCTACTGTGCTTTATGTGATGTGCTGCTTGAGCGCTAGTGTGCTTTATGTGAGGTGCTGCTTGAGCGCTAGTGTGCTTTATGTGATGTGCTGCTTGTGCGCTAGTGTGGTTTATGTGAGGTGCTGCTTGAGCGCTAGTGTGCTTTATGTGATGTGCTGCTTGTGCGCTAGTGCAAAGTACCATTAGCAAGAGCCCTTAGTATTCTGTGGAGAAAGAGCTTAGATCTAGGTGAAATTCCAGAGGCCTTAAAGAGTGCAGACATAGCTCCTTTGCATAAGGGAGGTAGTAGAGCACTAGCTAAAAATTACAGACCAGTAGCCCTCACTTCTCACATCATAAAAATCTTTGAAAGAGTGATGAGACGGCAGATTACAAAGTTCATGGACCAGCACAACCAACATAACCCGAACCAGCATGGCTTTAGAGCGGGTCGATCATGCCTGTCACAGCTGCTGAACCATTATGACAGAATTACGGAGGCATTGGAGGACGACCAAAACGCAGATGTGATTTACACAGATTTTGCAAAGGCGTTTGACAAATGCGATCATGGAGTGATAGCGCACAAAATGAGGGCCATAGGCATTACGGGGAAGGTAGGCAGATGGATTTTGAGTTCCTAACACAAAGAACACAAAATGTAGTAGTGAACAGGGCAAGATCCAGCATCAGCGAGGTCAAAAGCTCAGTGCCCCAAGGCACTGTCCTGGCACCTCTGCTGTTTCTCATCCTCATAGCAGACATAGATAAAAACACCCAGCACACTTTTGTATCATCATTTGCAGATGACACTAAAATAAGCATGAAAGTCACTACGGTAGAGGACACTGAAAAATTACAGGAGGACATAAGCAGGGTCTTCCAATGGGCAGTGGAGAACATGACGTTCAATGGTGATAAGTTTCAGCTGCTTAGGTATGGAAAAAATGAAGAACTCAAAAGGAACACTATATACAAAACGCAAGAGGGTCACCACATAGAACGAAAGGAACACGTAAAGGACTTGGGAATAATTATGTCTGCTGATCTGTCGTTTAAAGACCATAACAAGACAAAGATCACAACAGCCAGGAAGATGACGGGGTGGGTATTGAGAACTTTCAAAACAAGGGAAATAATGCCGATGGTGACACTATTCAAATCGCTAGTGCTCCCTCACTTAGAATACTGCTCAGTGCTGACGGCCCCGTTCAGGGCAGGAGAAATAGCAGAGCTGGAACAAATCCAGAGATCGTTTACGGCTCACATTGAGCCATTGAAACATCTAAATTATTGGGAACGCCTTCAAGTCTTGAACATGTACTCATTGGAGCGGAGGAGAGAGAGATACATGATAATATATACATGGAAAGTACTTGAGGGCCTGGTCCCAAATCTGCACACTGCCATAACAACATACTGGAGTGAGAGATATGGGAGAAAGTGTAAAATAAACCCAGTGAGGAGCAGGGGTGCGGTGGGGACAATACGGGAGCACTGTATTAACATCCGGGGTCCCAGACTATTCAACATCTTACCAGAAGATATCCGAAACACGGCTGGAACCAGTGTAGAAGCCTTCAAGAGGAAACTGGACAAATATCTTCACCAGGTGCCAGATCAACCAGGCTGTGATGGATATGTGGGGCAGCGGGCCTCCAGCAGCAACAGCCTGGTTGACCAGGCAAGCACCAGACGAGCCTGGCCCATGGCCGGGCTCAGAGAGTAGATACTCTCGAAACTCTTCAAAGGTATATCAAAGGTAGTGTGGTTCATGTGAGGTGCTGCTTGAGCGCTAGTGTGGTTTATGTGAGGTGCTGCTTGAGCGCTAGTGTGGTTTATGTGAGGTGCTGCTTGAGCGCTAGTGTGGTTTATGTGAGGTGCTGCTTGAGCGCTATTGTGGTTTATGTGAGGTGCTGCTTGAGCGCTATTGTGGTTTATGTGAGGTGCTGCTTGAGCGCTAGTGCTTAAGCACTTCTGTGGGCTCTGTGAGGTTTTTTTCCAATAAATTGAACTCTCTAAAATGTCGTGAAGAATCACGAATTTTATTAAATTTTGTATTATAGTGGGTAGTCGGTTCACTGGGTTTAAAACCTATCGACTACACGAGGGTCATTGAGGTGTGTGCCACCTGATCACCACTAGCCATGAATACTTTAATACGTAAAATTGGTATTAAAGTCAAATTTCACTTAATATACACAGAGAAGTACCTCGGTGTATATATTCTGTGTATATTATATTATATTACAGATATATGACAATAAATTTCACTTCACAATGTCGCGTCACTTAGTTTTTGAACACACTGCTTGACATGAGTTACTTAATTAAAGTGCTAGTAATGACCTTGTGTGGTTTATGTGAGGTGCTGCTTGAGCGCTAGTGTGGTTTATGTGAGGTGCTGCTTGAGCGCTAGTGTGGTTTATGTGAGGTGCTGCTTGAGCGCTATTGTGGTTTATGTGAGGTGCTGCTTGAGCGCTATTGTGGTTTATGTGAGGTGCTGCTTGAGCGCTAGTGCTTAAGCACTTCTGTGGGCTCTGTGAGGTTTTTTTCCAATAAATTGAACTCTCTAAAATGTCGTGAAGAATCACGAATTTTATTAAATTTTGTATTATAGTGGGTAGTCGGTTCACTGGGTTTAAAACCTATCGACTACACGAGGGTCATTGAGGTGTGTGCCACCTGATCACCACTAGCCATGAATACTTTAATACGTAAAATTGGTATTAAAGTCAAATTTCACTTAATATACACAGAGAAGTACCTCGGTGTATATATTCTGTGTATATTATATTATATTACAGATATATGACAATAAATTTCACTTCACAATGTCGCGTCACTTAGTTTTTGAACACACTGCTTGACATGAGTTACTTAATTAAAGTGCTAGTAATGACCTTGTTTTAGTGTAGTCATGTGTTAGTTACGACCTTGTTTTAGTGTAGTCAGGTGTTAGTTACGACCTTGTTTTAGTGTAGTCAGGTGTTAGTTGCGACCTTGTTTTAGTGTAGTCATGTGTTAGTTACGATCTTCTTTTAGTGTAGTCAGGTGTTAGTTACGACCTTGTTTTAGTGTAGTCAGGTGTTAGTTACGACCTTCTTATAGTGTAGTCAGGTGTTAGTTACGATCTTCTTTTAGTGTAGTCAGGTATTAGTTACGACCTTGTTTAGTGTGGTCAGGTGTTAGACATGACCTTGTTATTTGGACCCATCGGTAAACCCGAATGGGCCATTCAACGTAAGATCGTTGTAGGGTCCATCCTCCTTCCTTTAAAAGAGGCCCCGGTGTCTGGCTACCCAGGTATCCTCAGCATATATATATACATGTATATATATATATATATATATATATATATATATATATATATATATATATATATATATATATATATATATATATATATATACAAATTACAAAATAAAAACTTTTTGCGTGTTACAATTGCATCGGACAAATTATGTACCAATTTGAAATGCAAAAAAAAATTGTGAACTCAAAAATAATAGTCTGAGGAAGTGTTGTTGGTGTCGTTTCGTGAACCATCGTCATTATCATATATAATGTAACCATGACGCTGCTGGGCTTTTTCACTTTACATACGTTTAAAAAAAATTTCATCGTTATACTTTTTTTAAATGACTTTTTATCCATTTATTATTTTTAATTATTTATTTTTAAATCCGCTTATTAGTTTATAATTTGTTTTTCGCCGTTCTTAATTAAGTTTGAAAAGCGTAATTTTTTCACCAAGTATAAATTTTAAAATTGTTAATCTATTTTGCCTAATAGAGGTTAAAGAAATTATTCGTCTGTTTCAGGAAATAATGTTAATAAAGTATTAGTCTATTTACCCTGTAAACCTAAAAATCTATTTGTCTTTTTCAACGTTCTATGAGTTAGAAAAAAAAATACTCTATTTCACTGTCATAAAGTTTTAAGAATATTAATATATATTTACCTTTTGATTTATAATTCCTATTTATTCCATCTTATATATGTATAAGCTTTCTCAGTGTATATTGATATATACACTATTCTCTCTGTTTATATAAAGTAAGAGATACACACCTCTCGTTGTTTATATACTTGGATAAATATGAGGATATCTGTCGGTGTATATACCCTGGCCTCTCGGATATTTAATTGGTTTGTTATTTTTAAATCCTATCAGGTGCACACGAGGGTCATTAATGCTCCAGTTCACCTGAACGCTGCCAGTCTTCCACTCTAGAATACTTTAATCCATAAAATATGAAAGAGCATATATATATATATATATATATATATATATATATATATATATATATATATATATATATATATATATATATATATATATATATATATATATATATGTACATTGTGGGACCCATAGCCTCGGAGAAGTGGATAAAAAGGCTTCAATGAAGAATATTTAGATTTCTTTCTGAAGCCATTTGAATATTCCACTTCCCCTACCATCCAATCATTTAGTATAAACTTTATTTCAAGACAAAATATATTGACAAAATACATTGGCAAGAATACAATAGGGAGTAAAACAACATAGATAACAACTCAGAGATACATGTCAAATACTTCGTCCATCTTCCCGACAGTGGGCCGCGTGCCCAGAATGCTGCAGGCATTTGCCCTCTGGATCGCAACACTGAGTCTCTGAAAGAGGAAGCTGGTCGCCCTGTGGTCCCTGGTTTCTATGATGAGTTTTTCGCCCAGCTCTTTGAGAAACTTTAGAGCACACTTGCCCCATGCTCCATGGGTCTCCGACCCTATTGGGATGAAGTTATAGCAAGGGGGAAGGCCTTCATATTTGCGAGTCTTCTGGGTCTCCCTGTGGCTGGCAGCTCCACCCCCTTCAGCTACGGAGTATGGCAAGTAGGTGTCTGCCATTGTGGCAGCACAGGTGTAGTCCCAAACAATCTGCTTACGATCCTTCAAGGGTAGCATAGTGGCTCCATCCGGACGCTTTTGACTTCCATCAGACCTCTGCACTTGGGGTTCCCATTGAGCTGGGCAACGGGCTGTGGCAAGGCTTCTCTTTATGATGTCGTTGACCTCCTCATGTCTAGCATACTTCCCTTCTGATGTGTGACACACTAGACCATGAAGTCCGAATTGATCAGCCGTCGCCCTGCCGCAAATACACCTATGTTCGGTGAGTATGAGGGCGGCTAGGCGAAGCGCAACACTAATCCGAATGGCCTGTGGGTCGAGTCGAGTCATGTGTGTGTGTGTGTGTGTGGTGCCGAATAGGTAAAACTTGCTATTTTGTCTTAAATAGCATTGCTCTTCTTGCCGAGTAAGGCAATTTCGCAAAAATCATTTTGAACCTAACAAAAAAAATATATTTCATTGTGTTTATTTTTAAATTATTTTAGACTTATCTAAAATATATTTAGTTGTATTAGGCTATACTAAATTGCGCTTGTTATAATAATGTTAGCTAAGTTTTCTAAGGTTCTTTTGTTACAAAATTATAAATTTTTACGTTAACATAATTGAAAAAAAATCTGTCTTTAAACGTATAAGAGAAAATTATAGAAAAGTCTAAATTTTAAATGAGTTCTTGCTAATTGGTCAATTTTACCTATTCGGCACGACATATGTGTATATACATACCACGGGCTCATTATTCATCAATTTTCTCACATCAAAGTCGACTAACTTCAAGGCCATTCGTTATGTCTAATGCCGAAAGTTGCTTAGTTAAGTCCGTGCAATTTTCTATTTGTGACTACGACGCTGTCTTGGTCCCCTTCCATCCCTCCCTCCACTCTTCCCTCCACCCTTCCTTCCACTTCTCCATCCACCCCTCCCTAAACCCCCTCCATTCCTCCCTCCGCCCCTCCCTCCGCCCCTCCCTCCACTCCTCCCTCCGCCCCTCCTTCCGCCCCTCCCTCCGCCCCTCCCTCCCTCCTCCCTCCGCCCCTCCCTCCGCCCCTCCCTCCACTCCTCCCTCCGCCCCTCCCTCCACTCCTCCCTCCACCCCTCCCTCCGCCCCTCCACTCCTCCCTCCGCCCCTCCCTCCGCCCCTCCCTCCGCCCCTCCTTCCCCCTTCCCCCCTTCCCTCTCCCCCACTCTCCACCTCTCCCTCCACCCTTCCTCCACCCTTCCCTCCACCCCTCCCTCCACCCCTCCCTCCACCCCTCCCTCCACCCCTCCCTCCATGCCTCACACTTCCGACAATTCATTGCAACATTTATTACATTTCCATGACATTTTTTGGTGATCTTCTGACGACAGGTAATTTGACTCAGTTTCCGAAAAAATAATCTTTATTTTATGCATCCAATGTTCATGTAAATTCCTTTTGTAGCAGTCTTGTGGTCTGCTCTATAATACACACACACACACACACACACACACACACACACACACACACAACGAGACAATTCCCAGAACTACGAGAGGCTAAAGGAATTAAACCTAACGACATTAAATAATAGAAGAACCAGGACAGACATGATAATGACATACGAAATACTCAGAGGACTTGATAGGGTGGACAGTGTTGGAGGTGCGAGAACCATCAGGTACACGAGGATACAGTTGGTGCTAAGACATACATGACTGACGGAGGGACATCAGAAGGAATGTCTTCACCCTCAAGGTGACCAAGAGGTGGAATGACTTTTACGAAAAAGTAGTGGAGGCAGGCTCCAAACACAGTTTTAAGTATAGGTATGACAGGGCCCAGAGAGAGAGAGTAAACACAGCAAAAGACAAGAATTACCGATAAAATGTTTGGTAAAAGATCACAGATGCAACTATTATCACAGTGCTTGCATCTGTGTGCTATACCTCGCAATTGACAGGCCCTAGTACAAGACTCTGCCACCACAAATAAAGGTGAGTACACACATACATATTCATGCCGTAGCCACGAACCTAAGGAATGACTGCAGACATCGTAACATTAAGATTCTGTGCAAATCTGCTGTTAGTTCCAGCACAGAGTATACAGCACCAGCATCAAGCCCACAACTGATCCAGATTCTGGATATGCCATCAAAGGTCTACAGGGTTTCAGGGTAGATTTTCGCTGAGTTGAGAGAGTGAACTATGAGAAGAGATTCAAAGAACAGAGCCAGAGGACTGTAGAAGACAGGAGAACGATTGGAGACATGATCACCACGGACATGATGCACGGAGATTTTCCTAGCTCTTGGTGGGACAAGATACTTTCAGTCGACAGCTTCAAACACACCTAGACTAGTACAAGCACACCAAGGTGAGTACAGTACCTAGACGAGCACAAACCAAGCTATATGAGTACAATGTTCAAAAATTCACCTAGTACTAATTAGGTACCTGGATGCTGGTCGCGCACTGTAAGATCGTGTCTCAGTCAGCAATGGCTTTCAGCAGCAGTAGATTACAAGGTGATTTGTTTAGCAGACGAGTCACTCGAACAGATCGTAGAATAACAGAGCGGCTTGCCTCGGGAAAAAAAAATATATTAAGAAACTCACGAGGAATATTTTGAGGTGTCCCGGGTTACTCTAACATCTTTATTATGCACCCCATACCCATCCTGCGGGCGGTAGTCAAAGGATTACAGAGGTACCTAATGGGTCCAGGGACTGGGTCCCAAAGTTTTGATACCGGGTGGACGTGATCTCTGACACGGCCTCCGCGTGTGGAAGGTCTTTTTTCCGTGCGTAAGGCGTAGCCTCGCGAATATTTTAAAGCTGTAGATTTTATTGGCTTTAAGCATCGTGACGTTAATTACGTAATAAAGGAGGGTAAACAGTGGGATGCATAAAAAATCAGTACTAATTATAGTCGGGAAGGTCATGTTGACCAGTGGACAGCTAGAAGCAACAGCCTGACTGTCCAGGCTGTCAACAAGAACCAGGCTTCCGACACTGGCATCTTGCAGCTACAAGACACGGTACACTGTACATGGTTAGAACTATGGTCTAATATGCTTCACCTACCATTCCCCCTCATGCAAATATGGTGTTTCCCTGTCATACTCCATCATACAGGATGGGATTCATACACCAAGTAATGAAATGTGTCAGTATGAGCTGGGAGACTTCAGCAGGGTGATGAGAATATCATCAAACATTCGTCCCCAGAGTTGATGATGGAGGGTCGAGGAAGATGAATTGAAATGACTTGAGCAAGACAATTCCTGAACGACACTGCTGGTGTGATGACACGAATATAACCAACAATACCAGTACTGGAAGATAACCACACTCTTCTTCTTATTGAAGCTAGCTGGCCCAGTGGCTTACGCGACGGTCTGGAGTTTTGAGACTCTCTGACCGCGGGTTCGAACCCCACCCGTCGTATGGTTTGTTTGCAATCGTGTCATTACGATTTCGTGAGTCATAATTATTATTATTATTATTATTATTATATATATATTATTATAGTAGTAGTAGTAGTAGTAGCAGCAGCAGCAGCAGTAGTAGTAGTAGTAGTGGTAGTAGTACATTCGCGTGTAGTCTCAAACCATGTTGTTTGAGTCACTCAGAGCATGAAGTAGGAAAGGCTCGATCCTTTGTCAGGAAAATGACTCCCCTACATATCAGCATATCAGACAAGGAGAAACATGAATGACGAGACCGAGGTAGACAGGAGGAGAGACAATGAGAATAAGGTGGGCGAAATGTTTTTAAGACTCAGGACACTCCCCTGTGCGAAAGGAGCGGAAATGTTCATGAGAGAGTTAAATAAATTGAACAAAAAATAATGATGTGGAACATCAGATCTTGCAAAACAACTTGCAACAACCACATTAACAAACGCAACAACCACATTAACAAACGCAACAACCACATTAACAAACGCAACAACCACATTAACAAACGCAGCAACCACATTAACAAACGCAACAACCACATTAACAAACGCAACAACCACATTAACAAATGCAACAACCACATTAACAAACGCAACAACCACATTAACAAACGCAACAACTACATTAACAAATGCAACAGCCACATTAACAAACGCAACAGCCACATTAACAAACGCAACAACCACATTAACAAACGCAACAACCACATTAACAAACGCAACAACCAAATTAACAAACGCTACAACCACATTAACAAATGCAACAACCACATTAACAAACGCAACAACCACATTAACAAACGCAACAACCACATTAACAAATGCAACAACCACATTAACAAACGCAACATCAACATTAACAAACGCAACAACCACATTAACAAACGTAACATCCACATTAACAAACGCAACATGTACATTAACAAACGCAACAACCACATTAACAAACGCAATAACCACATTAACAAACGCAACATCCACATTAACAACAGCAACAACCACACTAACAAACGCAACAACCACATTAACAAATGCAACATCCACATTAACAAACGCAACAACCACATTAACAAACGCAACAACCACATTAACAAACGCAACATCCACATTAACAAACGAAACAACCACATTAACAAACGCAACAACCACATTAACAAACGCAACATCCACATTAACAAACGCAACAACCACATTAACAACAGCAACAACCACATTAACAAACGCAACATCCACATTAACAACAGCAACAACCACATTAACAACAGCAACAACCACATTAACAAATGCAACAACCACATTAACAAACGCAACAACCACATTAACAAACGCAACATCCACATTAACAAACGCAACGACCACATTAACAAACGCAACAACCACATTAACAAATGCAACAACCACATTAACAACAGCAACAACCACATTAACAACAGCAACAACCACATTAACAACAGCAACAACCACATTAACAACAGCAACAACCACATTAACAACAGCAACAACCACATTAACAACAGCAACAACACATCAACCACAACACAACAGCACCAACCACATTAACAACAGCAACAACCACATTAACAACAGCAACAACCACATTAACAAACGCAACAACCACATTAACAAACGCAACAACCACATTAACAAACGCAACATCCACATTAACAAACGCAACAACCACATTAACAACCGCAACAACCACATTAACAAACGCAATATCCACATTAACAAACGCAACATCCACATTAACAAACGCAACAACCACATTAACAACAGCAACAACCACATTAACAAACGCAACAGCCACATTAACAAATGCAACAACCACATTAACAAACGCAACAACCACATTAACAAACGCAACATCCACATTAACAAACGCAACAACCACATTAACAAACGCAACAACCACATTAACAAATGCAACAACCACATTAACAGCAGCAACAACCACATTAACAACAGCAACAACCACATTAACAACAGCAACAACCACATTAACAACTGCAACAACCACATTAACAACAGCACCAACCACATTAACAACAGCAACAACCACATTAACAACAGCAACAACCACATTAACAACAGCAACAACCACATTAACAACAACAACAACCACATTAACAACAGCAACAACCACATTAACAACCGCAACAACCACATTTACAACAGCAACAACCACATTAACAACCGCAACAACCACATTAACAACAGCACCAACCACATTAACAACAGCAACAACCAACCCATTGCAACATCTTGCAGATCTCGCCGTGAAAAGACGACGGACGGAGGAGCGGACATACATCACTCCTGGCGCTGAATAATTCGTACGGGTTTAGCGTGATCCGTCAATAGCTCGAGGTATCCCCCCTTTGGAGGAATACACATTAATATTTATTGCATGCGTCAGTCACTATTGGAGGGATACACAGTATTACGTTCATTGACTGTGTCAGTCACTATGGGAGGGATACATAGTATTACGTTGACTGTGTCAGTCACTATAGGAGGGATACACAGTATTACGGTTATTGTATGTATCAGTCACTATAGGTATTCTCTATGGCAGGATACACAGCATTATATTTATTGTATGTTTCGATTACTATGGGTGTCTCTTATAGAAGGATACTCAATAAGAGTAATTGAAGGTCGATTCAAATTTACGGACTCAAAAACTCACCGACTCGTCAGAATCACAAACTCACCAACTCATCAGACTCACCCGAGCAGAAAAAAACTCACAGACTCTAATATTAAACTCACCGACTCGTTGAGTAGGTCGTGGACAGTGCAGGCGAGAGTGGCTGTGCCGCCAAGGAAGACCTCCTGCGTCGTGTTGGCTGAGACATCGATGTGGGGCTCCGGCGTATCTTCGTGGTGGTGGTGCGTGTGGTGCGTGTGATCGTAGTGGGCTTCGGAAACGCTCACGAATCTCTGCGTCTTTGCCGTTAAGGGTAGTGGTTTCGTGCCCAGGGAGGACAACACGCCCATTCCGATACCCTGGCCGCCCACACCTGCTCGGGAGAAGACACACGATAGTTGTTAGTGTGGTGGGCCCTGTTGGAGAAAGAGAGAGGCGGTTAAAATGACTCCTGTTGGGGTAAACAGGGAATGAATCAAGGTTTCTCCCGTTGTGATGGGAAATGAAAGGTGTTTTTACTAGGTCCTGTTGGAAACTGGTTGCTTGATTTAAAGCCTATGAAGTACACGAGGGTCATCAAGGCTGCATTTCACTTGTACATCACCAGTGAAGTATATTTTATTCTCTCTGGGTATTTACAGTTAAAGACATATACTTCTCAGTGTATATACACTGACCGAAATACATTTGTATAAACTGACAGATATAACACCGTACTATGTATATGCCTTTTGTGAAAGAGAGTGAGTCGTAGACAGTGTGGCTTCTCTATGTAAAAGAAGAAGGTGGTGAGACCGAGGAAAGCCCAGTCCAAGCTCACTTCTGTTTGTGTGAGGGGGAGAGAGAGAGAGAGAGAGAGAGAGAGAGAGAGAGAGAGAGAGAGAGAGAGAGAGAGAGAGAGAGAGAGAGAGAAATATATATATATATATATATATATATATATATATATATATATATATATATATATATATATATATATATATATATATATATTATCCATGGGAAAGTGGAATAAGAATCTTTCCTCCGTAAGCCATGCGTGTTGTAAAAGTCAACTAAAATGCCGGGAACAATGGGCTAGTAACCCCTTTTCCTGTATAGCTTACTAAAAGAAGAAGAAGAAAACCGTCAAAGTGGGATGTTTGAATGTGCGTGGATGTTGTGCGAATGATAAGAAAGAGATGATTGTAGATGTTATGAATGAAAAGAAGCTGGATGTCCTGGCTTTAAGTGAGACAAAGCTGAAGGGGGTAGGAGAGTTTCAGTGGGGAGAAATAAATGGGATTAGATCAGGGGTTTCAAATAGAGTTAGAGCTAAAGAAGGAGTGGCAATAATGTTGAATAATCAGTTATGGCAGGTAAAGAAGGAATATAAATGTATAAATTGAAGGATTATGTGGAGTAAAATAAAGGTTTGATGTGAAAAGTGGGTTATAGTAAGTGTTTATGCACCTGGAGAAGAGAGAAGTGTAGAGGAGAGAGAGAGATTTTGGGAAATGTTGAGTGAGTGTGTGGGAGTTTGAACCAAGTGAGAGAGTAATTGTGGTTGGGGATCTTAATGCTAAAGTGGGTAAAAATGTTGTGGATGGAGTAGTAGGTAAATTTGGGGTGCCAGGGGTAAATGTAAATGGGGAACCATTAATTGAGCTATGTGTAGAAAGAGGTTTGGTAATAAGTAATACATATTTTATGAAAAAGAGGATAAATAAATATACAAGGTATGATATAGCACGTAAGGAAATTTGTTGGATTATGTATTGGTGGATAAAAGGTTGATGAGTAGGCTTCAGGATGTACATGTTTATAGAGGGGCAACGGATATATCAGATCATTATTTGGTTGTAGCTACAGTTAGAGTAAAAGGTAGATGGGACAAAAGAAAATGGCAACAGCAAGTAAGAGAGAGGTAAAAGTGTATAAACTAAGGGAGGAGGAATTAGGGTGAGATATAAGCAACTATTGGCAGAAAGGTGGGCTAGTGCAAGTAGGAGTAGTGGGGTTGAAGAGAGTTGGGATAGTTTTAAAAATGCAGTATTAGAATGTGGGGCAGAAGTTTGTGGCTATAGGAGGGTGGGTGCAGGAGGAAAGAGGAGTGAGTGGTGGAATGAAGAAGTAAAGGGTGTGATAAAAGAGAAAAGGTAGCTTATGAGAGGTTTTTACAAAACAGAAGTGTTAATAGAAGAGCAGAGTATATGGAGAGTAAAAGAAAGGTGAAGAGAGTGGTGAGAGAGTGCAAAAGAAGAGCGGATGAAAGAATGGGAGAGGCTCTGTCAAGAAATTTTGCTGAAAACAAGAAAAAGTTTGGAGTGAGATAAACAAGGTAAGAAAGCCTAGGGAACGAATGGATTTGTCAGTTAAAAACAGAGTAGGGGAGTTAGTAGATGGGGAGCTGGAGGTATTGGGTAGATGGCGGAATATTTTGAGGAACTTTTAAATGTCGATGAAAAGAGGGAGGCGGTAATTTCATGTACTGGTCAGGGAGGTACAACATCGTTTAGGAGTGAAGAAGAGCAGGATGTGAGTGTGGGGGAGGTGCGTGAGGCATTACGTAGAATGAAAGGGGTAAAGCAGCTGGAATTGATGGAATCATGACAGAAATGTTAAAAGCAGGGGGATATAGTGCTGGAGTGGTTGGTATTTTTGTTTAATAAATGTATGAAAGAGGGAAGGTACCTAGGGATTGGCAGAGAGCATGTATAGTTCCTTTATATAAAGGAAGGGGATAAAAGAGAGTGTAAAAATTATAGGGAATAAGTTTACTGAGTATACCAGGTAAAGTGTATGGCAGGGTTATTATTGAAAGAATTAGAGGTAAGACAGAGAGTAGGATTGCAGATGAGCAAGGAGGCTTTAGAGTGGGTAGGGGATGTGTAGATCAAGTGTTTACAGTGAAGCATATATGTGAACAGTATTTAGATAAAGTAGAGAAGTTTTTATTGCATTTATGGATTTAGAAAAGGCATATGATAGAGTGGATAGGGGAGCAATGTGGCAAATGTTGCAAGTGTATGGAATAGGTAGTAAGTTACTGAAGGCTGTAAAGAGTTTTTATGAGGATAGTGAGGCTCAGGTTAGGGTGTGTAGGAGAGAGGAGATTACTTCCGGTAAAAGTAGGTCTTAGACAGGGATGTGTAATGTCACCATGGTTGTTTAATATATTTATAGATGGGGTTGTAAAAGAAGTAAATGCTAGGGTGTTGGGGAGAGGGTGGGATTAAATTATGGAGAATTAAATGCAAAATGGGAGTTGACACAGTTACTTTTTGCTGATGATACTGTGCTTATGGGAGATTCTAAAGAAAAGTTGCAAAGGTTAGTGGACGAGTTTGGGAGAGTGTGTAAAGGTAGAAAGTTAAAAGTGAACATAGATAAGAGTAAGGTGATGAGGGTATCAAACGATTTAAATAAAGAAAATTGGATATCACATTGGAGAGAGGAATTATGGAAGAAGTAAATGTTTTCAGATATTTGGGAGTTGAGTGTCAGCGGATGGGTTTATGAAGGATGAGGTTAACCACAGAATTGATGAAGGAAAAAGGTGAGTGGTGCATTGAGGTATCTGTGGAGACAAAAACGTTATCCATGGAGGCAAAGAAGGAATGTACGAAAGTATAGTGGTACCAACACTCTTATATGGGTGTGAAGCATGGGTTGCAAATGCTGCACGAGGAGGAGGCTGAGCAGTGGAGATGTCCTGTCTAAGGCAATGTGTGGTGTAAATATTATGCAAAAAATTCGAATGTGGAAATTAGAGAAGGTGTGGAGTTACTAAAAGTATTTGTCAGAGGGCTGAAGAGGGGTTGTTGAGGTGGTTTGGTCATTTAGAGAGAATGTATCAAAGTAGAATGACTTGGAGAGCGTATAATCTGTAGGAAGGAAGGCAGGGAGGGGTCGTCCCAGAAAGGCTGGAGGGAAGGGAAAGGAGGTTTTGTGGGCGAGGGGCTTGGACTCAGCAAGCATGTGTGAGCGTGTTAGATAGGAGTGAATGGAGACGAATGGTTTTGGGACATGGCAATCTGTTGGAGGTGAGCAGGGTAACATTTTGTGAAGGGATTCAGGGAAACCAGTTAATTGATTTAGTTGGGACTTGAGTCCTGAAAGGGGAAGACAATGCCTGCACTTTAAAGGAGGGGTCTGAGATAGTGACAGCTGGGAGAGACTTTTCTCAGCTGTCGTATCTGAGCTCCTCTGCAAAGACAGTGATTATGTATGAGTGTGGAAAGTGTTGAATGATGATGAAGTATTTTCTTTGGGGATTTTCTTCTTTGGGTCACCCTGCCTGGTGGAGACGGCCGACTTGTTGAAAAAAAATATATATATATATGATATATATATATATATATATATATATATATATATATATATATATATATATATATATATATATATATATATATATATTTTTATGTTTATAGAGGGCTACAGATATATCAGATCACTTTTTAGTTATAGCTACAGTGGGAGTAAAAGGTAGATGGGATACAAGGAAAATAGAATCAGTAAGTAAAAGAGAGGTGAAGGTTTATAAACTAAAAGAGGAGGCAGTTAGGGTAAGATATAAACAACTATTGGAGGATAGATGGGCTAGTGAGAGTGTAGGCAATGAGGTCGAAAATGTATGGGGTAGATTTAAAAATGTAGTGTTAGAGTGTTCAGCAGAAGTTTTGGTTACAGGCGAGTGGGTGCGGAGGAAGAGGAGCGATTGGTGGAATGATGATGTAAAGAGAGTAGTAAGGGAGAAAAAGTTAGCATATGAGAGGTTTTTACAAAGTAGAAGTGATGCAAGTAGGGAAGAGTATATGGAGAGAAAAAGAGAGGTTAAAAGAGTGGTGAAGCAATGTAAAAAGAGAGCAGATGAGAGAGTGGGTGAGATGTTATCAGCAAATTTTGTTGAAAATAAGAAAAAGTTTTGGAATGAGATTAATAAGTTGAGGAAGCCTAGAGAACAAATGGATTTGACAGTTAAAAATAGGAGAGGAGAGTTATTAAATGGAGAGTTAGAGGTATCGGGAAGATGGAGAGAATATTTTGAGGATTTGTTAAATGTTGATGAAGACAGGAAGCTGTGATTTCTGTGTAGGGCAAGGAGGAATAACATCTTGTAGGAGTGTGGAAGAGCCAGTTGTGGGTGTAGGGGAAGTTCGTGAGGCAGTGGATAGAATGAAAGGGGGTAAGGCAGCTGGGATTGATGGGATAAAGATAGAAATGTTAAAAGCAGGTGGGGATATAATTTTGGAGTGGTTGGTGCTATTATTTAATAAATGTATGGAAGAGGGTAAGGTACCTAGGGATTGGCAGAGAGCGTGTATTGTTCCTTTGTATAAAGGCAAAGGGGACAAAAGAGAGTGCAAAATTATAGGGGAATAAGTCTGTTGAGTGTACCTGGTAAAGTGTATGGTAGAGTTATTATTGAAAGAATTAAGAGTAAAACAGAAAGCAGGATAGCAGATGAACAAGGGGCTTTAGGAAAGGTAGGGGGTGTGTAGACCAAGTGTTTACAGTGAAACATATAGGTGAACAGTATTTGGATAAGGGTAAAGATGTTTTTGTGGCATTTATGGATTTGGAAAAGGCGTATGATAGGGTAGATAGGGGGCAATGTGGCAGATGTTGCAGGTGTATGGAATAGGAGGAAGGTTACTGAAAGCAGGAAGAGTTTTTATGAGGATAGTGAGGCTCAGGTTAGAGTGTGTAGGAGGGAAGGGACTATTTCCCAGTAAAAGTGGGCCTTAGACAAGGATGTGTGATGTCACCGTGGTTGTTCAATATATTTATAGATGGGGTTGTAAGAGAAGTGAATGCGAGGGTCTTGGCAAGAGGTGTTGGGCTAAAAGATAAAGAAGCAAATACAAAGTGGAGTTGTCACAGTTGCTTTTGCTGATGACACTGTGCTTTTGGGAGATTCTGAAGAGAAGCTGCAGAGGTTGGTGGATGAATTTGGTAGGGTGTGTAAAAGAAGAAAATTGAAAGTGAATATAGGAAAGAGTAAGGTGATGAGGATAACAAAAAGAATAGGTGACGAAAGATTGGATATCAGATTGGAGGGAGAGAGTATGGAGGAGGTGAATGTATTCAGATATTTGGGAGTGGACATGTTGTGGGATGGGTCTATGAAGGATGAGGTGAATCATAGAATTGATGAGGGGAAAAGGGTGAGTGGAGCACTTCGGAGTCTGTGGAGACAGAGAACTTGTCCATGGAAGTAAAGAGGGGAATGTATGAGAGTATAGTTATACCAACGCTCTTATATGGGTGTGAAGCATGGGTGATGAATGTTGCAACGAGGAGAAGGCTGGAGGCAGTGGAGATGTCATGTCTGAGGTCAATGTGTGGTGTGAATATAATGCAGAGAATTCGGAGTTTGGAAATTAGGAGGAGGTGGGATTGCCAAAACGATTGTCCAGAGAGCTGAGGAGGGGTTGTTGAGGTGGTTTGGACATGTAGAGAGAATGGAACGAGACAGAGTGACTTCGAGAGTGTATAAATCTGTAGTGGAGGGAAGGCGGGGTAGGGGTCGGCCTAGGAAAGGTTGGAGGGAGGGGGTAAAGGAAGTTTTGTGTGCGAGGGGCTTGGACTTCCAGCAAGCATGTGTGAGCGTATTTGATAGGAGTGAATGGAGGCATATGGTTTTTAATACTTGACTGCTGTTGGAGTGTGAGCAAAGTAACATTTATGAAGGGATTCAGGAAACCGGCAGGCCGGACTTGAGTTCTGGAGATGGGAAGTACGGTGCCGGCACTCTGAAGGAGGGGTGTTAATGTTGCAGTTTTATAACTGTAGTGTAGAGCACCTTTCTGGCAAGATAGTGATGGAGTGAATGATGATGAAAGTTTTTCTTTTCGGGCCACCCTGCCTTGGTGGGAATCGGCCGATGTGTTAATAAAATAATATAAAAATAATATATATATATATATATATATATATATATATATATATATATATATATATATATATATATATATATTTTGTGTGTGTGTGTGTGTGTGTGTGTGTTAGTTACCATTTTAGCCTGTTGTATGTGTGTGTGTGTGTGTGTGTGTAAGGAAACACTTGAAAGGTTTCGGCCCCGCTGGGAATTGAACCCGGGCCCTCCGTGCGTGAAGCAAGAGCGCTAGCCACCATGCCATCGGGGGTGTTTGTGTGTGTGTGTGTGTGTGTGTGTGTGTGTGTGTGTAAGAGCATTACCTCACGATGCAGTCGCCTTCCAACTTAAAATTACTCCTCTTGTTTGAATATATCAAATTTCTTGAGCCTCTTGAAGGTTTTAATTAGATCTCACAGTATTCTTGGAGAGAATTGTATTCCTTTTTATGTGTGCTTCGTTCTAGTGTTTATTGCATAATTACCTTATTTTCTTAACAACAACAACACTGCTTTTTTTCCTCGGTTTCAGGATTAGCTCCGTATATGAGAGTTGAGTTTCTTGTGATTAGGAGCCGGAGTATCGAGCCTCCACCTCCCCTGTGCAGTATGACCCACATGGATTTAGTGCTTCGTGAAAAACAAAATGCAACCATAACATTTAATGTTTGTCATTTTCTCTGATTCAATTTTTAAAATCATTTACTGAGTATTTAAAATGCAGTCTGACCATCGCGCTGGTCGGACTGAATATTTTCGAAATTTTTGGACATGAACCCACACATTGTTTGCCATGTTATTTGACCTAATCGACTTATGTATACACAACATTTTACTTCCGCTTCGAAACTCGTTTCCTTCGTCAAAAGTTCGGCCGAGCCTCGGGTTGGTAAACAGATTGATTGGAATGGCTGGAAGAGTGACCTTTCTGAAACATGTTCTACTGAGCCGTAACTAGCCCTTCAAACCTCAACGTGATTATAGGGCAACAAGAGGCACTGTCATTATAGGGCAACAAGAGGCACTGTCATTATAGGGCAACAAGAGGCACTGTCATTATATTACAAGAAGAGACACCATTATTACAGTGCGACAAGATTCACAGTCACTATACTACAGAGAGAGGGGTACGAGTGAAGTGAGAGTTAATAAATTAAAGGAGTTAGGGTAAGGTCAAAGTAACTAGTGGGAAAAAGGTGGGCTAGAGAGAGTTAATGAGAAGGGGGTCGAAGAGGTATG
>WNWK01019968.1:0-5000 GCA_009830355.1 Cherax destructor | reverse complement strand
CCTCTGGAGGGCGTCAGCAGGTCTCACCTGAGGAAGTGCTTTTCTAGGTATGAAGGCAGTACTGAAAACATGAACGTAGTAGTAGTAACAGCAGCAGCAGTAGTAGTAGTAGCAGCAGTAATAGTAGTAGTAGCAGCAGTAATAGTAGTACAGTAGTATGTAGTAGTGGTAATAGTCGCAGCATCAGTGAAAATATCAACACAAACAATAATTTTATCAGTGTCTCTCTGATGTTTTATACAGTGGGAGGGAGCAAAACATTGTATGGCGTGCAGTTGTTGCCTTGTCTCACCTAGGGTTGGAAGCAGCAGCAGGAGCCGACTCAGCGCTGTGGAGTGGTCGCTCATCTCTCTTCCTGGGAGAAAGAAAGTTTAAGCTGAATTATCAATGAGATTAAAGGTTGTCACTTGAAGGTAAGAGATGAGGGCAATTGAAAGGGATAAGAATGTTCGGAGGAATAAAATGAGGTGGGGGGAAAGGGGTAAGAGAAGTAAGGGAGGCGAGGGATAATATATAAAAATAGGGGAGGAAATTAGTAAAAAAATTGAGATATAGAGATTTATATTCAGATACAGAGAGAGAGAGAGAGAGAGAGAGAGAGAGAGAGAGAGAGAGAGAGAGAGAGAGAGAGAGAGAGAGATAGATAGATTACGAGTCTTGAAAAGATTCATAGACAAATACTCAAATATTCGAGTAATCAAAAGCTGTAGTCAAAGAAATCAATGTCTGCCAGATGACTCCAGCTTCCCCCTGTACCCTTAACTCTGTGCCCTGTACTTGTATCCAGTACCCTGTAACCCTGTAAACGCTACAGGGAAAAAATTCAGAACGAAATTGATTAATGTAATATGAACATCCTGAATTAAAAATTTTTGTCACACGACCAAATTTTCCTTAATTTTCAATTTTAAATATATGTGCTAAATGTGACGCTAAAATATGACAGTTATAACTTTTTTTTCTGAAAACTCACTTGCAAAAAAATTTTTTTTTTTTTCATAGTTTAAGAAATTTATTTGTGAAAAATTAAATTCATATTTAATTAAAAGGCCCGAATAAACATATATATATATATATATATATATATATATATATATATATATATATATATATATATATATATATATATATATATATGGATATAAAAACAACATACAAGATAAGCTTTTATTAGGACGACGGTTCGTTCAGAGATTGAAATATATCAAATCAGAGTGAAGTAAGAACAACAGAGGATAAGTTATGTCCCGGTGATGTGGGTAGCAGAACATTTTAGTCAGTCTTTCGTCTGTTATTTAGAAGTGAAGTCTTGTTGTGTTGCGATCTGTTTGTTTCCTATGTTAGATGTTTTACTTCAAGGGTTTTGCTAGTATCAAGACACTGGTTTTGTTCTGTAGTGTCTGTTCTGACAATGATTGCTGGTTCCACGCACCGTCGTCGGGATCCGTCGCTTTCTTTAGTACCAAGTTTGGCGTTTTTCCACGCAACAAGGCACACGTGTTTGTCCCGATGAGTAGTGCGTTCAGTGTTTGTGTTATGAGTACCTTACTGGAGCTCCCGAATTCTGGTATCTAAGCGCTATGACGTTCCTCCAATGTATTATTTATCCTAGTCTATTCATCAAATAGTCAATACAACAGCAATGTTGTTTGATTGATTGTGTGTGTCCAGGTCTGATAATGTCAAGAACGATTTTTGACATGACGACTGTTGCAATAGTATTGTCTCTCCCCAGTGCCATGGTGCCTTGAACTGCGGTATTTCCAGAATGAAAGATAAGGCGTCCACCTGAGTCATACTCACTGGGACTAGATATGATTTTGTGTGCCCTCTTTCTGCTGTCCCAGACGAACTGTGTCAGAAATTGTAGCTCGGGGATGATGTTATAAATGGTGTCCCATTACTCTCCTGAAAATTAGAGGTTGGAAACACTATAGGTTCTTACAAAGAAAACTAATCAAGACTCATCACTTGTATTTCCGTCGTGGTGAGAGAAGAGTGTTAATTAAGATTTGTTACTGGTTTTTGCAATGGTGTCTCTTTAATTTCAGTTGTTGTTGAACGACTTTAAAAACTAAGAGGTCTGAAAGGTAAGTGTGTTCTCTCTCTCTCTCTCTCTCTCTCTCTCTCTCTCTCTCTCTCTCTCTCTCTCTCTCTCTCTCTCTCTCTCTTTCTTCTTCTTCTCTAGTGAAATGTATGGAAGGTTCAACAGGGTTTACCTCTGAGGTAGCAAAGTTGAATCCTCCATTCTTAATAAGAAGGATGCCATCCACGTAGCATAGCCAGGTGACGGTTAATGGATGACCTCCTAGAAAAATCCATTCTTCAGGGACTTCCTGCAGAGCTCTGACATCACGTTACTTACGGGTGACCTCACTGTCATGCCCAGCTTTTGCTTGTCACCGACGTTATTAAACGAGAACTTGAAGTTCAAGCCGACGTAGGTAATGTACAAGTGTCCGACACACAGTATAAGTGTGCAAGACACAGCAAGTGGTCAAGGTGCAGGCCACGTACACAAGTTGTCCCTCAGGGAAGGGCCATTAGCGGGCCATAATATGGTCCGGAGTACATCTTTGGCAAGGTCAGTGGAGACGTGAGGTGACACCAGACGTCTGGCTTGGTAGATAAGACCAGGATGCAACACACGTCAACACAGATACCTAGGTGTTCCCCACGTGCTACACATGAGTCTTATTCATCAACCTCTCGGCAGTGTGCACCATACTGCTTGTGTATCATACCCACTGTATACAATACCGCCCGTATACTATACACTTGTATATATGCCACAGCGCCTTTACAAAATACCACTTGTAAAAACACCGCTTGACAAAAAAAAATCTACACAAAACATAAAAAAAATCCTCTAGAAATACATAATATAAATAACTATGACAAATTTCCAAATCCCACAATGAATAGTTTTTTGTCATGCCGAGTTAGCACAATCTTTTATTTTTTTATATGAATGAAGATATTCCAGCTGACGCAGTTTTTTTTCAATTAAAATAAAAGTGTTAAGCAGTGGGAATGCGGCTGGTGCTGCCAGTGGGCCTCCTCTGGATCAAAATTAATTTTAAGTGGGCGTTTTTGTGTTTTGGCTCCCAAAATCATAGTGGCCAAAGGGAATGGGAGAGAGAGAGAGAGAGAGAGAGAGAGAAGACAGACAGACAGACAGACAGACAGAAAGGAAACTGGTGATTACGACTTTCTCTTTCTCTCTCTCTCTTATATATATATATATATATATATATATATATATATATATATATATATATATATATATATATATATATATATATTATATATAGTGTGTATGTGTCTGCACACACCAGAAGGATTACCTCCTTGACACACCAGATGGATCACCCCTGACACACCAGATGGATCACCCTGACACACCAGAAGGATCACCTCAGTGACACAACAGAAGGATCACCTCCCTGACACACTAGAAGGATCACCCCCTCCCTGACACACCAGGAGGATCAGAAGATAATCCCACACTCAAGAATTCAATTAATTGCGCATAATACCAAAGAAATCTGACTCTTGTGGGATAAAACTCACTCCACCTAATTATAATCTCTCGTTAAAAATAGTGAGCTAGCTCGATTTGATTTCACCCTGGGAGAGCTACCTCTTATGTCCCCCCTCTGATCTTCACTGCTTGTTTTCACTGAGCCGTTCACGGTGATGGGTCAGGTAATTAAGAGTTAAGCTGAATAATAATAATTATTATTATTATTATTTATATTATTATTATGATTATTATTATTATTTTAGCATTTATGTTATTATTGTTGTTGCCATTGTTGTTAGTGTTGACTGAAGCTCTAAATCCGAAGGGATCATACAACGCAAGGGAATGGGAAAATAATTAAGTTTAATCTGAGGAAGGAAGACAGGTTCAATTCTTTGGATCAGAGCCCTTCACCCAGCACCAAAGCATTCTCATCTCAGAGCAAACAAACCTAGATATGCTTATAACATAAACATATATATATATATATATATATATATATATATATATATATATATATATATATATATATATATATATATATATATATATATATATATATATATATATATAGGTGTAGGTTGGTAGTCAGTAACCACCCAGGGAGGTACTACCGTCCTGCCAAGTGAGTGTAAAACGAAAGCCTGTATTTGTTTTACATGATGGTAAGATTGCTTGTGTCTTTTTCTTTCTCATAAACATGCAAGATTTCAGGTACGTCTTGCTACTTCTACTTACATTTAGGTCACGCTACACATACATGTACACGTTTATGTATACACACTCATCTGAGTTTTCTTTGATTTTATCTTAATAGTTCTTGTTCTTATTGCTTTTCCTTTCATATCCATGGGGAAGTGGAATAAGAATCTTTCCTCCGTAAGCCATGCGTGTTGTAAAAGTCAACTAAAATGCCGGGAACAATGGGCTAGTAACCCCTTTTCCTGTATCGCTTACTAAAAAGAAAAAGAAGAAAACCGTCAAAGTGAGATGTTTGAATGTGCGTGGATGTTGTGCGAATGATAAGAAAGAGATGATTGTAGATGTTATGAATGAAAGAAGCTGGATGTCCTGGCTTTAAGTGGGACAAAGCTGAAGGGGGTAGGATTGTTTCAGTGGGGAGAAATAAATGGGATTAGGGCAGGGGTTTCAAATGGAGTTAGAGTTAAAGAAGGAGTGGCAATAATGTTGAATAATCAGTTATGACAAGTAAAGAGGGAATATAAATGTATAAATTCAAGGATTATGTGGAGTAAAATAAAGGTTGGATGTGAAAAGTGGGTTATAGTAAGTGTTTATGCACCTGAAGAAGAGAGAAGTGTAGAGGAGAGAGAGAGATTTTGGGAAATGTTGAGTGAGTCTGTGGGGAGTTTTGAACCAAGTGAGAGAGTAATTGTGGTTGGGGATCTTAAACAAAAGTGGGTAAAAATGTTGTGGATGGAGTAGTAGGTAAATTTGGGATGCCAGTGGTAAA
>WNWK01019967.1:0-36757 GCA_009830355.1 Cherax destructor | reverse complement strand
GTGTTCTCACACGCCTCGGGGGAAATGACTGTAGTAAATTAAATTGACGGTCATCCCCCGTTGAGATTATCTTTTTGTAAGTGGCGGTGAAGTCCATCAGGTAGGCTCAAAATTTCCCCCCACACAGGACGCTGATGTTTAAAGTTACTATGTCATTTCCACAGGGCTCAGCAGGTGTCTTTTTCTGTCTCATAAACATGCAACATTTCAGGTACGTCTTGCTACTTCTACTTACACTTAGGTCACACTACACTTTTACGTACTTTATTTTTACACACTCATTTTGAGTTTTTCTTTGTTTTTATCTTAATAGTTCTTGTTCTTATTATTTTTCCCTTTTTATATCCAGGGGGAAGTGGAATAAGAATTTTTCCTCCGTGGCCAGGGTTTTGGGAAAAGTCAACAAAAATGCCGGGAACAATTAGTTTTCCCCCTGTATAAGTTACTAAAAAAAAAAAAGAAAAACCGTCAAAGTGGGATGTTTGAATTTCGGGATGTTTTGCGAATGAGGGCTCGGGTGGTCTGGTGGCAAAAGCTTTTCCCACACGGCGAGGGCCTGGGTTCGATTCCCAGCCGGGCAGAAACATTGGGCGTGTTTTTTTACACCTGTTTTCAGGGTTCCCCATCAGTAAAATGGGTACCTGGGTGTTAGTTGACTGGTGTGAGTCGCATCCCCTAGGACACTGACCTAATCTGCCCGAAATGCTCAGCATAACAAGGGACTTTCTATATAGTAGTATGTCACTGATGTCAGCTAGGCCTGTATACCATGTACATGTACTTGTAGAAATAAAGATATTATTATTATTATTATGATTGTAGATGTTATGAATGAGAAGAAGCTGGATGTCCTGGCCTTAAGTGAAACAAAGCTGAAGGGGGTATGAGAGTTTCAGTGGGGAGAAATAAATGGGATTAGGTCAGGGGTTTCAAACAGAGTTAGAGCTAAAGAAGGAATAGCAATAATGTTGAAGGATAAGTTATGGCATACTCCACCTATATTCAGAACCTTAAAACTACTCACCATAAAAAATATTCATACCTATTCATGTGCCTTCTACATACATAAAACTCTACATGCTAATATCAACCCTGCGCTCAGAATTCTCCTCAACAACTTTAATAGGTCCCACGAACATGACACAAGACACAGATCACTATTTGACATACCCCGAGTCCATACTAACCAATGTAAAAATTCTATGCACATAAAGGGCCCCAGAATCTGGAATTCATTACCAGTAAATATCAAGTTAACCTTGTCGGAAAATCAATTCAAGACTCTTCTCAAAAATCACCTACTCACCCTATACTAAATACTCATACTGTAACAAACTTCCAAACCCAATATTATTTTACTTAAGATGATCTCAATTTGATATGTTCATCCTCCTTAACACTTGTTGCAATTTCATATCATCATATTGTCATTTAAAATCTTATAGTATCATCATTTTCTTAATTTGAAATAAAATATATATCTAGAAGAAACTCTAAAAACTATTTCTAGTATTGTTATTATACTAGTATAGCATCAACATACTGTAATTTGAAATCAATTCTACAACTAGATTAAACTCAACCAATTTCTCTTGTATTGTCTTTTAATAGTATGTATAACCATTTAATAATTTAAATAATACAGAACTAGAATAAACTCAATCAATTTCTTTAGCATTAAGTACTTAGTGAATAAGTCTCTAGAATAAACTGCCCCTAATGCCATGGCATGCCAGTGGCTCTCCTTGCATTACAGTTTTATAATTGTTTTATAATTGTAACTACCAATAACATTGTACACTTGTAACATGCATTGAAATAAAAATTATTATTATTATTATTATTATTATTATTATGAAAAGCGGGAATATAAATGTATCAATTCAAGGATTATGTGGTGTAAAATAAAGGTTGGATGTGAAAAGTGGGTTATAGTAAGTGTTTATGCACCTGGAGAAGAGAGAAGTGTAGAGGAGAGAGAGAGATTTTGGGATATGTTGAGTGAGTACATGGGGAGTTTTGAACCAGGTGAGAGAGTACTTGTGGTTCGGGATCTCAATGCTAAAGTGGGTAAAAATGTGGAGGGAGTAGTAGGTAAATTTGGGGTGTCAGGGGTAAATGAAAATGGGAGAGCCTTTAATTGAGCTGTGTAGAAAGTGGTCTGGTAATAAGTAATACATATTTTATGAAAACGAAGATAAATAAGTACAAGGTATGATATAGCATGTAATAAAAGTAGTTTGTTAGATTATGTATTGGTGGATAAAAGGTTGATGAGTAGGCTTCAGGATGTACATGTTTATAGAGGGGCAACGGATATATCGGATCATTATTTAGTTGTAGCTACAGTTAGAGTAAAAGGTAGATGGGACATAAGGAAAATGGAAACAGCAAGTATGAGAGAGGTGAAAGTGCATAAACTAAGAAAGGAGAAAGTTAGGGTGAGATATAAGCAACTTTTGGCAGAAAGGTGGGTAAATGCAAGTATGAATAGTGGGGGGGTTGAAGAGGGTTGGGATTGTTTTAAAAAGGCAGTATTAGAATGTGGGGCAAAGGTTTGTGGGTATAGGAGGGTGGGTGCAGGAGAAAAAAGGAGAGGTGGAATGATGAAGTATAAAGTGTGATAAAAGAGAAAAATGTAGCTTATGAGAGGTTTTTACAAAACAGAAGTGTTGTAAGAAGAGCAGAGTATATGGAAAGTAAAAAAAGTGAAGAGAGTGGTGAGAGAGTGCAAAAGGAGAGCAGATGAAAGAGTGGGAGAGGCACTGTCAAGAAATTTTGCAGAAAATAAGAAAAAGTTTTGGAGTGAGATAAACAAGTTAAGAAAGCCTAGGGAACGAATGGATATGTCAGTTAAAAACGGAGTAGGAGAATTAGTATATGGGGAGCGGGAGGTATTAGGTAGATGGCGGGAATATTTTGAGGAACTTTTAAATGTCGATGAAGAAAGGGAGGCGGTAATTTCATGCACTGGCCAGGGAGGTATAACATCTTTTAGGAGTGAGGAAGAGCAGGATGTGAGTGTGGGGGAGGTGCGTGAGGCATTACGTAGAATGAAAGGGGGTAAAGCAGCTGGAACTGATGGGATCATGACAGAAATGTTAAAAGCAGGGGGGGATATAATGTTGGAGTGGTTGGTATTTTTGTTTAATAAATGTATGAAAAAGGGGAAGGTACCTAAGGATTGGCAGAGAGCATGTATAGTTCCTTTATATAAAGGGAAGGGTGACAAAAGAGATTGTAAAAATTATAGGGGAACAAGTTTACTGAGTATACCAGGTAAAGTGTACGGTAGGGTTATTATTGAAAGAATTAGAGGTAAGACAGAGGGTAGGATCGCAGATGAGCAGGGAGGATTTAGAGTGGTTAGGGGATGTGTAGATCAAGTGATTACATTGAAGCATATATGTGAACAGTATTTAGATAAAGGTAGGGAAGTTTTCATTGCATTTATGGATTTAAAAAAAGCATATGATAGAGTGGATAGGGGAGCAATGTGGCAGATGTTGCAAGTGTATGGAATAGGTAGTAAGTTACTGAATGCTGTAAAGAGTTTTTATGAGGATAGTGAGGCTCAGGTTAGGGTGTGTAGGAGAGAGGAAGATTACTTCTCGGTAAAAGTAGGTCTTAGACAGGGATGTGTAATGTCACCATGGTTGTTTAATATATTTATAGATGGGGTTGTAAAAGAAGTAAATGCTAGGGTGTTGGGGAGAGGAGTTGGATTAAATTATGGGGAATGAAGTTCAAAATGGGAGTTGACACAGTTACTTTTTGCTGATGATACTGTGCTTATAGGAGATTCTAAAGAAAAGTTGCAAAGGTTAGTGGACGAGTTTGGGAGGGTGTGTAAAGGTAGAAAGTCGAAAGTGAACAAAGATAAGAGTAAGGAGATGAGGGTATCAAACGATTTAGATAAAGAAAAATTGGATATCACATTGGAGAGAGGGAGTATGGAAGAAGTGAATGTTTTCAGATATTTGGAAGTTGACTGGTTTAGCATTTCTTTTGATTATAATAATAATAATGGGAGTTGACTTGTCAGCAGATGGGTATATAAAGGATGAGGTTAACCATAGAATTGATGAAGGAAAAAAGGTGAGTGGTGCGCTGAGGTATCTGTGGAGACAAAAAACGTTATCTATGGAGGCAAAGAAGGGAATGTATGAAAGTATAGTGGTACCAACACTCTTATATGGGTGTGAAGCATTGGGTTGTAAATGCGGCAGCGAGGAGCAGGCTGGAGGCAGTGGAGATGTCCTGTCTAAGGGCAATGTGTGTTGTAAATATTATGCAGAGAATTCGGAGTGTAGAAATAGGAGGAGGTGTGGAGTTATTAAAAGTACGTATTAGTCAGAGGGCTGAAGAGGGGTTGTTGAGGTGGTTTGGTCATTTAGAGAGAATGGATCAAAGTAGAATGACTTGGAGAGCGTATAAATCTGTAGGGGAAGGAAGGAGTGGTAGGGGTCGTCCTCGAAAAGGTTGGAGGGAGGGGGTAAAGGAGGTTTTGTGGGCGAGGGGCTTGGAGTTCCAGCAAGCGTGTGTGAGCGTGTTAGATAGGAGTGAATGGAGACGAATGGTTTTTGGGACCTGACGAGCTGTTGGAGTGTGAGCAGGGTAACATTTTGTGAAGGGATTCAGGGAAACCGGTTATTAATTTAGCCGGACTTGAGGCCTGGAAATGGGAAGTACAATGCCTGCAATTTAAAGGAGGGTTCTGGGATAGTGACAGTTTGGAGGGACTAATTCTAAACTATAGTATCTGAGCTCCTCTGCAAAGACAGTGATTATGTATGAGTGAGGTGAAAGTGTTGAATGATGATGAAAGTATTTTCTTTTTGGGGATTTTCTTTCTTTTTGGGTCACCCTGCCTCGGTGGGAGACGGCCGACTTGTTGAAAAAAAAAAATATGTAGTATATATTTTATTTATTGTAATATATTGTAATACATTGTTGTAAAATTAGTTTCTAAAGTTTAACCATTCGACATTATAAGATAATTTGAAATACAATATTTTAAATACTTCCTATGTACCTCCAAACTTTAAAATAAATGTGAGGTTATTGTTAAAATTTGCAGTGATTTTTATGATGGGTAAACTGTTTACATATCTTTGGCATTATTTAATACACTCATGGCATATGAAAACTAATATTAATTCATATTGACAAAAAATGACATTTTTCACTTTTGCCACATTTGAATAGTGAAATTTAAGTGATCTGGGTAACCTCCTCCCCCTCATCTTAAAATATATGCTAAATTAAATGGATTTTGGTCACTTATAAAAGGGAGATTCCCAGATTCCCAGGAATCGGAAAAATGAAACTTGTAAACTACTGCAGTATGGTTTGGGTTTCCCTAAGATTCACCAGTGCTGTATGACCCTAGTGGGTTTAGGGCTTCTCTTTTTATTATAATAGTAATCCCCAAGGTTATATGAAGAGTTTGGGCTGATTTATGTAGTATTTCCTTTTAGAAGACATACCTAAATATAAGAAACTGACTCTGTTTTTACCTTTCCTGAATCATACAACCCATTCCTTAGGAATATAATAATAATACTAATGAAGTTATTTATTAAAATTGTTTCTTATATCTTGTAGTACTACTCATGATTTAAATCTCTATGACCATTAGTACAGCTACTCTAATTTCTTATGTTTGGTGTTGATCGTTATCACTTGTGCAGTCAATGGTTAATCATATCTTACATGTTATCAGTTACTGCTTATCAGCACCACTTGTTGTGTCTCACTGATATGGATATCTTTAAAGGTGAGCCAGTAGAAATCTCTCTGTCTCATACTTCGGGCCTGTCCATTTTCCATGAATTATATTTCTCACTATTACTCATTTTCTCTGTCCGTCAACATTGTTGTTTTTTATTCTGCTGATGATGATTGATGATTACGATGATAATAACACTGAATGCATCAACTCCTAGGTAACCTTGTGCCAGTCGGATCCTCCGGGCTGTTACAACTTTGTTTTAGGGAAGATGAACTCTTTCTGCAGCGAGGACTCGAAGTACGGCGCTTGCTTCCAGTAGACTTCCTCGCCCTTTTCTTTGGACATGAGTCCCACTGTGTTCACGTTGTAGTGTACCCGACGAAGAACGTTCTCTATGCTCTCCTTAGTACCGTGTTCGCGCAGTTGGTCCACCAGTGTATCCACGTATAGAGAACCTGGTAAGCAATATTTTTATTTGTAATGACAATTATAAATTTAATTTGAATTCCAATAATAATAATAATAAATAAATTTCTCGGTCGTCGCGGGATCTGAGAAACGTATCCCGAGCTTCCACAACCATAGCCCCCTCTACTTTGAAACCCTCAAGAAGCAAAGGAGTTACAGCTCAGCTCCCAAAAAAGACAAGAGCTATAACTGAACTCTCCCTGAAGATGCACCGGACACACCAGTGTTGACAGCTAGAAGTCAGTCAGATGGGGCTTTCTAAAGTCAAAACGTGGAAAATGCTGAGTTATTTGTATACATTAAATTAGCAAATTGGAACCTACACAGCCCATTAATAACCCAAGCATTCTTCTTAAAAAGATAAACAAATGTTAAAAGATTGAAGCCAGTCTGAATAACTCTGAAACCCACGATATATCACTTGATGTATAATATTTCAGTTTGTCACTGCACAGTCCGAGAAAGGCATCCCTGTAGGCTAAAATCCCAGCTCCCTCCATCTCAATGCATGCAACATGAATAGTACAGAGTGTGGCACAAGTTTCTGATACATTTAGATATCAGCATGGAAGATTTGAAGCCAATCAGAATAAGACACTCAAAACCACTTTATGAAAGCTAATATTCCAATTTATTCAGTAAGATGACAATAGACACCTACACAGTTCAAAACCAATTCAAAATTTCCACTAAGTGCGATATACCAACTCTGATGAAAGTTTAAAGTAAATAAAAAAGGGTCAGCTATTACACAAACCAATTTCCTAATTTTCATAATTTCTTCAACAAAAATGACAGATTTGCACCTATACAGTCCAAAACCATTCTACAGCTTAATCTTAATAAGATATACCAGTTTTGAATGTCTGAAACAGATCAGAAGAGGCCTAAAGCCTCCTAAAGTTTTCGCGCAGAAACCAAAATTAGATCGGCATAATGAAATTGACAAAAGGGCACTTGCCTATATAGAAGGCTGCAAGGACCGTAATTCTCTCCTTTACTTTTAAATTGATGTATTATCTGTAAAATAAATTTGATATACATCATCTGAATCGCTTGAATCGTTAATGGCTGACGCATCTTATGACCCTGGTGGTTTAGTGCTTAGTTTTGATTATAATAATAATAATGACTCATGAAAAAAAAGGTATAATCCTATAAATTTAGGCTGTGAAAGTACAAAGTTGCCAGTTTACCAACATGGGTAATAATGACTGTAAACAAAATTCCTAATACTATTGCCTAATAAATCTTAAGTTAGCCCTAAGTTTGCCTAGAAACAGTGTATCATGCCAAGACTTATCATTCTCATCACTAAATTTACTAATTATAATATTGTTATGTTTTATACTACCTCATTACTATAAATCTACCTCGTATGCAAATAGATATACATATTAAAATGTACTGCTCCTTTACCTGTGTTAATTAAGAGTAAGAATTAGGATTAGTCTGCCCGAAATGCCTAGGCCTGCTAGAGGCCATCCATTAACATTTTAAAATATGTAAACCACACATTGTAAGGTTTACAAGGAAATAAACTTTTATTTGTTTATTTATTTATTTGAATTGCTGGAATTTGGGAAATAACTGAAGAATGCCTCTTCTGGTCGGCTTCAAACTTTTTTTGCATTAGTTTGCTTTTATTAAAGAAAAGTTAGCATTATTACTGTTTGCATAAATCCCAATTTTCATAGTTCTGTTATAAAACATAATAAAAATTTCCAAGCAAAAAAACTGGAGAATTACGCTTCCGATCAGCTTCAAACCTTTAATGCTGGTGTATCTTATAAAAAAGGTCCGATTGATCTTCGGCTGTATAAGTGCCAATTTATCAATATACTTAATAAGCTTGGAATTGTTAGATTCCATGCGTTAACTGAAGAAATTGTCATCTGGCGAGCTTCAGTGTTTGTTCTGCCGTGTTTTCCTTAAAAGACAATTAACATTGTTACTTAACTTCATAGATTTCAATTTGACAGTTTTATTAAGCACATTTTGATGTTGATTTCCATGTAGTAACTGCAGGAAGCCTCGTCTTATAGGCTACGAATCTTAAACATGAATGTATCCTGATAAACGCTGATGTATCCTACTTAAACGCGGATGTATCCTACTTAAACGCTGATTTATCCTACTTAACGCTAATGTATCCTACTTAAACGCTGATGTATCCTACTTAAACGCTGATTTATCCTACTTAACGCTAATGTATCTTGCTTAAACGCTGATGTATCCTACTTAAACAGCTGATGTATCCTACTTAAGCGCTGATGTATCCTACTTAAACGCTGATGTATCCTACTTAAACGCTGATTTATTCTATTTAACGCTAATGTATCCTTACTTAAACGCTGATGTATCCTACTTAAACGCTGATTTATCCTACTTAACGCTAATGTATCCTACTTAAACGCTAATGTATCCTGCTTAAACGCTGATGTATCCTACTTAAACGCTGATTTATCCTACTTAACGCTAATGTATCCTACTTAAACGCTGATGTATCCTACTTAAACGCTGATTTATCATACTTAACGCTAATGTATCCTACTTAAACGCTGATGTATCCTACTTAAACGCTGATTTATCCTACTTAACGCTAATGTATCCTACTTAAACGCTGATGTATCCTACTTAAAGGCTGATTTATCCTATTTAACGCTAATGTATCCTTACTTAAACGCTGATGTATCCTACTTAACCGCTGATTTATCCTACTTAACGCTAATGTATCCTACTTAAACGCTGATGTATCCTACTTAAACGCTGATTTATCCTACTTAACGCTAATGTATCCTGCTTAAACGCTGATGTATCCTACTTAAACGCTGATGTATCCTACTTAAACGCTGATGTATCCTACTTAAACGCTGATATATCCTACTTAAACGCTGATTTATCCTACTTAACGCTAATGTATCCTACTTAAACGCTGATGTATCCTACTTAAACGCTGATTTATCATACTTAACGCTAATGTATCCTGCTTAAACGCTGATGTATCCTACTTAAACGCTGATGTATCCTACTTAAACGCTGATGTATCCTACTTAAACGCTGATATATCCTACTTAAACGCTGATTTATCCTACTTAACGCTAATGTATCCTGCTTAAACGCTGATGTATCCTACTTAAACGCTGATGTATCCTACTTAAACGCTAATGTATCCTGCTTAAACGAAGGTTCGAATTTCTCTTGGGCTGTGTACGTATTAATTTCCCAATTTTATTGAAGATGAAAAAAAAATCTTAAAACTTGGTTTTTATGACTTGTGAGTATATTATCCAGCCAGTAGGAACCTCAACGTTAATGTATCTTACTGAAATAAAGCTGTTTCTTGATTGGGTGTGCAGGTGCCAATTTGCAAAAACTTACTTGAACCCCCTCATCAATGATTGTCTGACATGAAATGGAGTTTCTTAAAAACAAAAATGAAGACAAAATTTCTTATACAAATTTGCATTATTTAAAATAGAATATGATTCAAAAAAGGAAAAACCGAAAAGTAGTGAACCTTGTTTTTATGGCGTTTATAAATTTCATAATGTAGGGAGTCCTTAGATATTATGTTTTTCATATTACTTTATTGAATAGCCATTCATAAACCCAGATAATATCTAATCGGTTTTTTTTTTTTTGAGGAGTACTGGTACCAATGACTGACTTACCTTCCTCGTTCCTGGAGGCGTACTGGTACCACATGGTAGCATAGGAGATGAGAGTATCAGCGAAGGAATTGACTTTGGAGACATCAGTGTACTCAGCATACTTATCCTGCCACTGTACCCCCGCTGACGCCCGCCATCCTACTGAGTCAGTCGACGTCGTCAGCCCCTTCGGTTCTGAGGTGGATGCTGCCGACACAAATTTAAGAGGCACGTAAGTTTCCCTGTCTTCTAATAACATGTTCATTTTTCCACTATAATCTACCTTGTCCATAATTACTATCATATTTGCTTTGTCTGTTTCGTAAGGTGAAGTTCAGGATCTTTCATTAATTCATGGTATAGCTTAACAAATCTTTGATGACAACTGTGTTAGAGGTCTGAACAAAGCTCAGACCTCTACAAAAACAATTGTTTTCTGGTGTTCTCACCAGAATGTTGATTTTCAAATAAAAAAATCTTTCATTTATCTCAAAGCACCTGATCACCTTGCATTAAATGCAAAGCTAATATCAATTACACCTAGTTTCTACACAGAAAAAGTCACGCTTTCAGCTTTCAGGAACACATAAGATTTTAAAAAATTTCTTACACACTGGAAACTTTTTCCTGTTTTCCTTGACTGAACATGCTTGTATGAAGAATAGTTTGGGCTTCTTGACGAACCACTCGAGTTCAATGAAGGGTTCAATGAGATCGATGCGCCGATGGATTGGTCCGTCCTTTACAGCCAAGTTGGTCTTGTCACCATGACCCATGAACCATACCACCAAGCTGAGGGAAACACTGGCAGGTGAGAGATTAAGTATAACATATGATTATTGTTATTATTATTATATTCAAGGAAAGGCGCTAAGACCGTAGGGATCAAGCAGTGCCTGGAGAATGGGAGGTAATCAGGTTTAATCCAATAAAAAAAGAGGGTAGCTTCAGTTGCTTGGGTCAAGAGCCACTCTCCAGCATCAAGTGATGATTATGTACAAGCTAACTGTAGATCGTCAAAGGGCCATTGGCTATTCCACTTCAGGTTTCTTTAGCCATACCGTCTGTAGCACCCTCGTCTCAGTGCTGGTAGTACTGAACATCTCATTATGACGAGGACCCATGTCAAGCTTTTCCCCTCGACGAATAAACTAGCATCTGATTATATATTTAAGTCAGATTTGTGTTCATCACAAGGATGATAACAACTACACCTTGGCAGGTTCCTATCAACCTGAAGCTACGTACCTACTGGAAGTATTCAAGAGTTGGGTGAAAGGTATCTGTATACCTAAGGATGTTAATTAAATAAATACCTTTCCTCAGTTTCTCCTTTTTTCTAATTTCCTCCTAATCTATTCCATTATCTCTTTCAACTCCTCTCTATTCCTCATTTTCTCCTTTTTTCTATATTTTCAGTTATTATCTGCTGTTGTTTCTGTTCCTCTCTTCCTTCGACTCCTGTCCCGTTTCTTATCTTTTATGCAACCTCTCGTTTATCCTTTTTTCCATGCCCTTGGATCATGTCCATATTCTAGCAGCAAATATATTTTTTGGCGTTGAGGACTGTTGTGGATTTTATCGTGAGGAATGGTATACCATGCCATGAAGATATCGTTAGTACCAAATTTTTAAATCAATTGAGGAAAGATAACACCTATTAGTATGTAAAATACAAATGTAGGAAATATGAAAAATATAAGACTGACCTACCTGTCGTAAAACTTGTTCCTGGCGGCCTTCAGTTTACTGACGATTGTTTTGATATCTTCAGCTGTAGGGTCCTTCTTCACAAAAACATCATACATGAAGACTTTCTCGAACAGGTCCTTGACCTTCGTGAGGTCCTTTGCAGCTCCAGAACGATTGTCTAACATAATAAATATAAGGCAGAGACCCGGGGGACGTGAAGCCACAGTGTATCGATTGAGGTTGGAGAGGACACGGTCGATGTGGGGGCACGGAGTGCCATCTTGCTCATTCATTTGCTTCATTTGATGGAATATGAAGTTGAGTTTGTGTGTGTAGAGTCTGTTCAGCATTTGTTTTCTCATTAAGTTTAAAATTAGGTAATAGAAAGCCACGTCCTTCAGTCCCTTTACTCTCTCCAGGGCCTTATGGCCTATAGGCTGCGTCAGGAGATCTTTTATATCGTCTTGTTCGACTGCTTTCGACTCTCGGAGAACGTTGTACATCTTGAAGACATCATCTGCCGAGAGTAAGTCGCAAATTTTCATCATAATTTTATTCTCGGCGTACACAAAGAACGTCTTTTTGCTGATGGTCCCGAAATCTGCTCTGATGGGGATCTTCTTGGAGGCTATAATGTTGCCAAAGTTAGTCTTGATGGACTCGGGCGCCGAGTAGTTGAACATCTCAAAGATCTCTGTGAACTCCAGAACGTCTTCCTCCTCGTTACTTAGCTGGTCGCTCTCATCAGAAAAATTGCTTTCTAATGTGCTGAGGCTGTTGGTGCGGCAGAGTTCCATACTGGAGAGTTTAAGAAGTCGCAGCTGTAGTTCACGACGCACCGGTGAGATGGAGTTCTCCGTCAGAGCCTCCTACGAACACAAGAAACACAGTCATTGTTAATGTAGCCCTATGACATCTCCCTCAAAATATTGTCCAAGAAACTAAATACAAATCCTGCTGTTAGGAGAATACTGTGTTGGTGAAGCATTTTGTTGGTGAAGCATTGTGTTGAAGTATTATGTTCGTGAAAATTATGCTGGTGGAGTATTTGTATTGGTGGAACATTGTTTTTGAAGCATTGTGTTGGTAGAGCATTATGTTGGTGGGGTATTGTGTTGAATATTGTGTTTATTGATATTGTATTGATGAGGTATTGTGTTGGTGAAGCAGTGTATTGATGAAGCATTGTCTTGGTGTTGTGACTCCGAAAGGTCACAATACATTACTGGCTTACAAATATTGATTTCATTGAGTCTGTGGTAGTGACTCCAGAGACATAAGAATACTGACTGACAAACACTACACCGATCATTGCCCTATAAGTACGGGATCCCCAGCAACTTGCCCTAAAACAGACGGATGTAAAGCATTTTTGAGTTCTTTTTCCATATGTTTAAACAGACATACACCACCTCTCCTCTGACTTACCTCGAATTTCTTAAGTAGTCTGGAGACGGAGTCGGAACCTCCCTCGGATTTGAAGTCACCGGTGGTGTGCGTGTGTCCGACGCTGACAGCGTCACCGTCTTGAAAGGTGGAGCTCGAACTTACTGCTAATGCCTCTTCCACCTCTTCCACCACCTGCAAAAAAATCCACCGTCTGCTGTATCTTCAACTGCCGCTGCAGACAGTCAAAGTCTCGATTCGCGTTGAGTAATGTTTTTTTGGTCGTCACCGCATTCAGTTGTCTTTGCAGACCAGTGAACAAATTAAAAAAAACGAATATGTGAATGTCAGAGGAAAACGAAAACAGCAAGAAACCTTTGTATCCATGTGATGCAACGTTTTCTACTTTCCCATACCTCTCAAGGGAGGTTCCTTGACGCTGGTGAGGGGCTTGATCTAGGGAATTGGATCTGTGCTCCAGTTCCCTGAATTGAGCCTGAATACCTTCCACCCCTACGGGTTTAGCGCTCCCCCATGATTATAATAATAATAATAATAATAATAATAATACCTTCCCATCAATTCTCAAAATAGCTAGGGTTACTCCGATACATACAGGAGGAGATCAAACAGACCTGAATAACTATAGGCCAATATCTAACTTATCCCTTCTCTCTAAAATCTTTGAAAAAATAATTCATAGGCAGATCTATTCCTATTTCATCTCTCACAACATACTCAACCCCTGTTAGTTTGGATTCAGGCCTAATAAAAATACGAATGATGCTATTATACACATGCTAGAACTAACATACACCGCTCTCGAGAATAAAGAAATCCCACTGGGAATCTTCATTGATTTACGTAAAGCTTTTGATACAGTTGACCATGACTTATTACACATAAAATTATCAAACTATGGTATAAGAGGGCACTCCCTCAACTACCTAAAGTCATAACTCAGCAGCAGAAGCCAATACATATGTGTACACAAATGGAGCTAACTCTTCCTCACAAATAATTTCAGTTGGTGTCCCACAGGGAAGTGTCCTTGGCCCACTCCTCTTTCTCATTTACATAAACGACCTACCAAATTCATCCCATCTCCTCAAACCCATATTATTTGCAGATGGCACTACATACGTCTTCTCTCACCCAAGCCCAGTTATACTAGCCAACACTGTAAATGCTGAAATACAGAAAATATCTACCTGGATGATGACTAACAAGTTTACTCTCAATATTGACAAAACCTATTTCATTCAGTTTGGGAACAGAGCTACAAATGCTCCACTTAACATAATGATAAACGGATCACCTGTCACAAAACTCACAGAGGGAAAATTCTTAGGAATCCACGTTGACAATAACCTCAAATTTCAGACACATATACATGTACAACAAATTTCCAAGAAAATCTCCAAGACTGTAGGCATACTATCGAAGATACGGTACTATGTTCCACAATCAGCTCTCCTTGCACTATATCACTCACTCATTTACCCCTATCTCACCTATGGAATCTGTGCATAGGGCTCAACAACAATAAATCATCTCAGACCTTTAATAACCCAACAAAAGGCTGCAGTCAGAATGATAACAAATTCCCACTCTAGACAGCATACTCCACCAATATTCAAAAGTCTAAACTTACTCACCGTACAAGACATCCATACTTTTTATTGTGCCTACTACATACATTGAACACTAAACTCAAATATAAACCCTCCACTCAAACTTCTCCTTACCAACCTTAACAGGACACATGACCATAACCCAAGACACAGATCACTCTTTGATGTTCCCAGGGTCCATTTCACACTGTAAAAACTCAGTACACACAAAAGGCCCAAAAATATGGAACTCATTACCTGTGAATTCCAAAGAAACTCTGTCTGTACATCAATTCAAGACTCTTCTTAAAAAGCACCTACTCATCCAAAACAAAATACATAGTACTTAATCTTACCTACAAAGCTAAATACATAGTACTTAACCTTACCTACAAAACTAAATACATAGTACTTAACCTTACCTACAAAGTTAACAAATCACTTTCCACTGCCTCAACAACATCATTACTTACTATGTTACTCCCTTAGCCTCAGAACCCCATAAATAAATGCCCACAGAACAACAAATTCTCATATTTAATCTAATTCAAATGCTGAATAACTTATATTTCATAAATGTATAACCCAGTTGTAAAATTAATGCAACCTTATCAAACCATGTTTTTATAGCATTACCTTATAGCATTCTCTTATACTCATTGTAACTCATCTATTGACAATATATTCTGTTATTGACTACAAAACAGTGACTTGATTTGATTTGATCTGATTTGACAAATTGAAATATTACATATACTAGTAAATTAATTATTTAGTTCTATTATAAAGCTGTAATGCTTCAAAATAGTAATGTTTGAAGTTCATTGATTAAATACTCAATTGTTTACTGTAAATCTTACCATTTAATCGTTATAGCCTAAGTAATCTTAAGTTAATTTTAAGTTTGCCCATAATGCTCTGCATACAAGGGGCTTTTGGCATGTACACCCCACTACTATATTTACCTTGTACAACTTTGTATCATGTCCAAATAAACTATATTATTATTATTATTTTAATTCGTGTCTGGAGAAACAGCTTTGTGGGTCACCCTGCCTTGGTGGGTCACCCTTCCTTGGTGGGTCACCCTGCCTTAGTGGGTCACCCTGCTTCGGTGGGTCACTCTGCCTTGGTGGGTCACCCTTCCTTGGTGGGTCACCCTGCCTTAGTGGGTCACCCTGCTTCGGTGGGTCACCCTGCCTTGGTGGGTCACCCTTCCTTGGTGGGTCACCCTGCCTTGGTGGGTCACCCTGCCTGCCTTAGTTGGTCACCCTTCCTTGGTGGGTCACCCTGCCTTAGTGGGTCACCCTGCTTCGGTGGGTCACCCTGCTTCGGTGAGGAGCAGGCAATGCGTCGATGATGATGATAATTATAATAATAATAATAATAATAATAATAATAATAATAATAATAATACACACAACCCGCTCAGTTACAGGTTTTGCCTTCTCCGTGTACCGCAAGCCTATGCACAGTGGCATGTACATTCATTACTTCTCGTATCATGCCTCCTCTGTCAAGAAGAGTGTTCTTATCTCCCTCTTTCTCCGTGCTCTCCGTATTTGTGATCCTCAGTTTCTTGAAGCAGAAATTTCCACTCTTCATAATTCATTTTCCCGCCTGGGCTACCCTTCCCATTTCATAGACTCTGCTTTCTCTCGTGCCAAACGGACTTTCTTCTCTCCTAAACCCTCTACTCCTGGGAACTCTCCTGTCCTCTGCCTTCCCTACATCTCTGGTCTCTCTAATCTCAGCAACTCTCTCCGTTCCTTAGACATCAAACTTACCTTTCGTCAGACTAACACTCTTCGCACTAATCTAGTTCATACCTCCCCTCCCTCCACAGATTCTCCTGGTGTCTACTCTATTTCTTGCTCCTCCTGTCCTCTCCAGTACTTCGGAGAAACTGGCCGATCTCTTTCTGACAGACTCAGGGAGCACAAAAATACTGTTAGGCTTGCCGATACTAATAATGCTCATTTCTGTCATGTCAGAGATCACAGTCATCCTATTCATTGGTCTTCTGCTAAAACTGTCTACCCTACGTCTAACTTTCATAGTCGCCGCCTTGTTGAATCATCCCTTATACACAACTTTCCCTGTATGAATCTTAGCCCTGGCTTTGTCTCTGTTGATGCTTTCCTCTCTCATTACATTGTTAAATGCTCTAAACTTCAGAACACCCGTGACTTAACCTGATTCCTTCCCCTTTCCTCTCTTCCCTCTTCTCCTTTTTCCTCCTATAGGTTTTCCTTTCTTTCTTTTCTTTTGCCTTGTATTTGTCCTTTATTTTATTCGCCTTTCCTTTCCTCCCCACCCGCTTGGGTGGGCTAGCGGCCCACCCTTGCGGGCCGCTAGCCTCATTGCAGTGCTCCTCTAGAATATGACTGTCTCCACTACTACTATTACTACTACTACCACTTCCACTACTTACTTCATTAGTACCCCACTCTCTGGTACCCTCCCCTGTCTGTCTGCCTATAAATACCCCTTCCCCCATCTCTGTGTGTTAGTGTGACTTTGTAAATGGTCCAAGTCGGACCGAAACGTCGTCGTAAGCTCCTCTCTTCTATATGTGCGAGTTGTGTGTGTATTGTTCCAGTCACGGTATTGTTCCTTTTTTGTTATTTATAATAATAATAATAATAATAATAAAATATCTTTATTTCTACATGTACATGGTATACAGTCTTAGCTGACATCAATGGCATACTGCTATATAGAAAACAGCTTGTTTCGGGCAAATTAAGTCAGTTTTGTCCCAGGATGCGACCCACACCAGTTGACTAACACCCAGGTACCCATTTTATACTGATGGGTGAACAAGGACAGCGGGTATCTTATGGAAACACGTCTCTAATATTTTCCATCCGTACCGGAGGATTCCAACTCTGGACCTCAGTAAAGAGTGACAATTTTTTTTTAAAGCGTCTGTAAATAGCTACACTGCCTGTATCTCTAAGTGTAATTAAAAGACTGACCTTGGTAGGGTTGACGGAGAGGAAGAGCATTTTTGGAACCTCTTCATCTTTTACCTTGGAGAGGAACCCCTGATCTGAGGAGGCGAGAGAAACCAGAACACCAGTGAACGCTGTGATATTTACCATATGATAATTTACGTATATGAACAAAAAATGTAGGTGGCAGTGGCAATAAAGAATAAAAGCTCATTGCAACATAAAACGTCGTTAATCAGAGATATAGTGTACAATGATGTGATCTTCCAGACATTATAAGATTATATAATAATCGCGAACGAGCGATCAAAGAGGTAAAATAACCACAGGGAGGGTTGAATGATAGCTCTAGATTCTGGATAGAGTCGTTTCCTGAACGAATCTGCCTGGACTTCCTACTCATTTCTGCAACATTGTAATCTCCTGATGATGTGTTGATTGCAACACGAAAACCTAGAGCTATCATTCAACTCCCCCTGTGGTTATTTTGTATTATAAGATGAATTTACTAAATGTAGATACTGAAAAATGATATAGGTAAATAGTCATGTGGTATTACATAGTGGCTTTACAGAGGCAAACTACACCGTGATGTGACTCTGAAGACTCGTACTACATTAAAGTGTGGCTTTACAGAGGCGTGAAAAATTAGAGCCAATGTAAATCAAACACGATATAAGAACACAAGAACATAAGAACATGTCAGTAAAAACTTTTCTTTCAAGGTTATAGAGGGAACCACCTCCGTGATCCACCTATGTCAGTAGAGGTGACATGCACAGCTAGAGCAGAGAGCTCTAGCTGTGCATGGAGACCCTTCAAGGCGGAAAGTTTGTGTCTAATCCATTTGAATAAATAGTCTGATTTTTATTCCTTGTAGAAGCAATTTACATGGGTCCAGCAGGGTGGCAGAGCAGTCGTTCCCAAACTTCAGCTGGGAACTTAAAATGGTCATCCACAGGATCTAGGAACCTCGGACCTATGATAATATATATTAATTATATATTTCAAAAAATTAGTTTTATACATTTAAAATAAACCTGGTATAGATTCAAATAAAAAGTTATTCAGAGTTTTATAACGGCTGATGATACTCGTTTATTCACATAATACTAAAAAGCACAGAGTTAATTAAAGAAAATTTTCATATAAAGAAAGATATCAGAACTCTCTCAAAATTCAATGGCATTTTCTCAGCAGGTCAAGACGACGCCTTACTCTTGCTCTGACTGCAATCAAACATGGTGGCTTTACTGTTATGTACAAGGCCAACATTACCAAGGTACCACATTTTGGACCACTCCGAGGACAGTGATAAGTGAGCTTTTACACAACAAGACGGGCAGTAAACAGCAACTACACTCTGACTGTAACCTCCAGAACATCACTTCATCTGAGATCAGTTATTCCTCAGATGACTCATATCTGGAACATGTTAGCACAGCATAACCAAAATCAAAATCAAAATATTTTTTTTATTTCTTTGCTATGGTTAAAATGTGTTTACATTTCATAATTTGACTGGTACAAAGAAAGCCACTATCATGCCGAGGCCATCAATGAAATAAAGTCAGTTGACCAAATGAAATCGCTGGCCCACAGATGACTCCAACTTCATCCTGCTCCCTATCTGTATATCTCTTAACAATAAAAAGGCTTTCAAATAAGCTCATGTAGGTAACACCTCTTGGCTTGTAAATAAAGTTAGGAACCCTAAACCTAACCTTGTAAAACCCTGTGTAAAAAAAAATTCTGTCTCACTAAAGTGAGGGGTTTACAACAGACGCAAAGCATCTTCATGAAACAGATCAGGTGTGTCGCCTAGAAATTTGACAGAAAAATTAACTTTCCTGAAGGACAAGGTGCTCTTTATGACAATATTTTTATGTTTAAAATGCACACAAACATTTAAGTGAAGTTGCATATAAAATAATTTCAAGACCCGTATGACCTTGATTAGGGATCTGAGACTTGGAACAATTGCGTTAGAGGAAATACAATCTTCTAGTCCTTAGGCTACTATATGACCCTCTCACGATCCCTTGTATTTGTCCCTTCATTAGCCCTGAGACAGAGCATTATTCCCTATTGGGTTCAAAAACGTATGGGAAGAGAGAAAGAAGCAGATCCATTTGTACTCGCCCAAGGACCGCCCCCTCCATTCATGACAAGGAAATTAATTATTTAAACCCAGGGGCAAACAAGAACCTCTGACGGCAGAGTGACCTTCATCTCCAGGCCCCGGTAGACAACAACCTATTAGAGAGAAAGGTTCTAATTTGCTTACTTAACCACTACTTGTCCCCTAGCATAGATCCGAGTTCTCCCTTCTTTAAGACGCAAAAGGCTACTCGTTAAGCTAATTTGACAATTATATAAGGCAACGTTCCAAGCTTGTCTCGTATTTGTCTTCCTCGTTACAATTGAAGGTCGTCTCTTCAAAAATCTGCTGCAACATAGATAAAATTCATTATGCACCGATCTAGTAAGTCTGAGAATGTACTAGACGATCCTCCACCTAGACAATATTTGGTCAGATATTTTGCATATAAATTAAAAATATATAAGTTGTTTTAATATGAAACGCCTATACAATCAAAGATAGAACACAGTTCAATGAAATTCTGCCCCACTCACCCATTTTGAGGACGTTCTATTATTTGGTGTTCTCTATTCTTTCGTCAAGTTCTGCTCTTTCTGGTTGGTGTACTTCAGGACACAACAGTAATGACTGTTTTCAAGTATAGATACGTGCTTAAGCTTAATCTTATACGCTGGGTATCTTATCTCTGATAATGACAAACCGTAGCCAACAAATACTTGAAAAATGGATGAGTTTTTCTTTTATTTTCTTAACGATGACGTGAAATGTTTGACAAGAGAAAGTTGTGAAACAACAGTGTAATAATGAATGTGTTCTGTACTTGTAGTTGTGAAGTGCTGCTCCATGGCCAGGCCAGCAGCAACAACAGCAGCCAGCAGTAGTGGTAGACATACTATCAACGATAACAGCAGCTATCAACAACAATGATAACAATAGCAGTCAGCAGTAGCTGCTGAAGCTAAAGCAGCAGCTATTTCAACAATACAGTTAGCAGCTGAAGTTAGGAGAAGCAGAAGCAGCAGCGGTAAAAGGCAGCAGCAACAGCAATCTAAAAATACTTTTATGTTATGTAAAGCATAAACCTGTGAGGGTCACTCAGTGCAAGGATTGTCGAAGGCCTAATCGTCCGTCCACTAATTGCTAGACACACTGCCTGCCTGCACGAAGGACTACAACAATAACAGCAGCAGCAGTGGCAGCAATGCCAGTAGCGGCCTATGCTACTTAAGGTACAGGCAGGCCCCACATTACACTGCTTCGCTTTATGGCGTTTCGCTAATGCAGCGATTTTCAATTATACCCCCTTTTCACTTATTCTGACTTCCTTTCCAATGAGCAGGAAGTCAACTCAAAGAATAGGTAAGAAGAATGGCCTATGGTTGACTATCGTGCCGACTATCTCCCTTGAGGCGAACATCTACAGCGTAACTTCAGTAGCATATGTGAGGCTGGCAGAACCGTCTCCAGGGTCCTAAACCAAGACTCCTGCAAGGCAGCTGCAAGACGTATGTTAAGACTCATCATGGAATATCATCCTTCAGTTGGAGCCCACTGCTGCTCAAACATGTATGATAGTTTGGAAAACTGAACTTATTACTCCCACAACCGATCTTCTTAAATAACCACACACCCTCCATGCGCTCACCCATCCTCCTCCCCCCCCCCCCCAAGAAAATAAAATCTACAATTAATTTGCCCCCACCCCACAGAATGTTTATATATTATACATATATATATATATATATATATATATATATATATATATATATATATATATATATATATATATATATATATACATACATATATGTATTTGCCTCACATCTATTATTATAAATATCTGAAACACTTCAAGACAAACTAATTAGTAAGACATTCCGCATTCTAATTTATGTTGAAATTATAATCATATTACATAAAGTGAAAAAAAAAAGAGTGACAGAGCCTTCACTCTGCCCCTTGACCTCCATCCAGAGTGTTAACGTGTGTACATAAATACTTTTGCGTCGGAAGGGGAATGCATTCCCCGTCTTTGTTTGGCTTGTAATCCAATTATTCAAATATGTGTCGAGATAAAGGGAGATGAATGTTTCATTTTAGCAATACAAGCGGCGGCAGGTACGTTGGAAGGTGTTGGGCGAGTGTGGATAATCGGCGACGAAGCTGAGAATCTGGATAATCCAGGAGGAAATGTGAGATGTGGGTCTGGATGACGAGGAGACAAGTGAGTTAGTAAATTTTAGTGGTCAGATAAATATTGATTTTGAGAAATATCAGACAGAAGGTGAATGTTGATAATCAGGTGATGACAACTAATCAGGTAACAGGTGAGTGTGTGTGTCGTCCGAATTCGCTGTGATATCATCGTCTTCGGTCATTAACATACCCTAGTAGTCTAGTTGGATTTATCGTTATCTCAGCACGCGACATGTAATGAACAGGTTACTAAAGCTAGCAAATAAATGAGCACACATGTTCTAAACCTGTAAATTATGCGGTCATCCTTATAGTCATTTGTTTGAACACTATATACCTGTGTGTACTTTCTGAGAGTATAGAGATGGTCAGTACATTTGCGAAAATAAGATGCCACAAATCTTATAAATATTGCTCAAGTATCCAGTTTTTACTGATGAAAAATTAATATTTTTTTTTTTTACCACATCATCCGTCTCACATCAAGTTAGGTGACCCTGAAAAGGAATCACTCACCATCATTCATGCAATAGCTGCCTTTTCAGAAGTGTGCAAACGTCACAATTCAAATGATCCTCCTTATTGTAACATACCCACACCATGGTTAAGGTACGGTAATTCCAACCTCCAGAACTCATATCCGGTTAACTGGTTTCTCATAAGTCTTTCATAAATGTCATCTTGCTTATTATCGAAATCCCTAAAACTACTTGTCTGCACTTACCCCGATCTAACACGCTAACACAAGCTTGTTGGGGTCTCAAGCCTCTACCACTTAAAACCTTCACACCCTCCCTCCAGCCCTTACTGAATGGAATCATCTCCGGATTCATTCATTTTCTTGGTCATCTAATTCAACTCCATCCTCTCTAAATACCCAGACCACCCCAGCAACCCACCCCAGCAACCCACCCTCTTCCTTCTGAATAATACCTCTCGTAACCCCACAGTCTTATAATTTCTTCATTCCGAGTTCTTTTCATTACATTTACAGCACAAATTACTCTTAAATAATACAGCTCCACTGACTTTAGCCTCTTCCTTCAGCCCCAGACTCCAGGTAGTCTTCCTGGTGACGAAGTTTCACCTGAAGAAGGAAGAAGATCGTTATCAAGTCTTTGACTTGAAAAAACTCTACTTAGAACGATACTTTTTTCTCTACGAGTCTTTGGTTTCATTGCTGTGGGCAATGTGCTTGTCAACTAACCTTTTTTTTTATAGTCTCTCAATAAAGTGTAGATCAATCTTTTACTCCACTTATTCACAGGTTACAACGTTGCCAGTTGATGTAAAATAAGATCAAGTTTGTTGGGATTTTTAATCCGGAGGGTTAGCCACCCTAGATAACCCAAGTCAGTGCGTCATCGAGGACTGTCTGTCTATTACCATGGGGTCCTTCAATCTTGTCCCCCAGGATACGACCCACATAAGTCGACTAATACCCAGGTACCTACTTACTGCTAGGTTAACAGGGACAGCAGGTGTAAGGAAACATGCCCAGTGTTTCCACCCATGTTGGGGACTGAACCATGGACACTCATTGTGTGAGGCCAGAGCGTTTCCACCAGAGCCACGAGACACCAACACTTGACCAGGATTTGAGGACACCACACAATGACCAGTGATCTCTAAAGCATGTCGCTATTTAACCAGAACGTGAAGTCTACATACCACACATAAAGTGTATATATTTACAGCACGACTCACACTAACACTGAGCTTACTTATATGCTCCTGTTACTCTGTCTTGATTACTGAAGATTTGTCGTTGTAGGTGACACATTGGAATAAACTGAGACTGAATGATGTTATACTTGTATATACTTCGTGTAACAGGGAGATTCTAGAGACATTCCCAAGCCTTACATACAAACTCATGAGTGAAAGATAAAATTAGCCAGATATTCAGATGCCTTGCATAAAGTCAAGCATGTGTGTGAGAGGCGTCTTTAGGAATATATTTCACTAAGACAAAAAAAAAATACAGTTGAATCCATGAATTTACACAGCAATATAACACAGTGGTCATGGAAGGCCAGATCGGCTGAGTGTTATTGACATACTGTGACTGATGAGGTACTCGCTGGACTGACGCTGCAGGTGATCCATGGTAAGCCGCTCCTGAAGATACACTACTGCTACATCCCCACAGTAATGTTTGTACGTGTGTAGAGAGCCCGGCCTTATCTATGATTACCACTAACACCACCACAATCACCCTTTTTCCCACCACTATCACCACCGCCACTCCCACCACTAAAGCCATCATGGCCACTACCACTAACACTATTGCCACTACTAGTACAGCTTTTATCACCACCACTATCACCCCACCACAACCACTGCTACCGCTATCGGCACAACCACCACCAATTCCACTACCAATATCACTACCATCACCAACACAACCACAACCACTACCATCACCAACACAACCACAACCACTACCATCACCAACACAACCACAACCACTACCATCACCAACACAACCACAACCACTACCATCACCAATTCCGCTATTGCCTTTATCTCCAGTTGTTCTGAGTACACGTATCTTATCACCTTCCTAACAGCGTACGTATGCAATTAATTATACGGATATGACAGCGCTGCTTCTGTCGTAATGATAATAACTCAGTAATGATAATTTAGCAATGATAACTTAGTAATGACAATAGCTAGAAATGATACTAATGACTGTAATAATAGCAATAATATAATAACTTAGAAGCATTGGATTGTTATTATTGGCCTATGTAAGTACCAATTTGCGCAACGTTATGTCACTCCTCTGCTGTCCTTGAGTTTCTTAAATAATCTAATATTTTTTTTCTTTTACGAATGCAGAGAACTTTTTGAGTATAAATGAGAAGAGAAAACTAAGAAATAATTAGAAACTAGCGTTATTTTTTTTTATGTAGCGTTTTAAGTTTTTCACGGGTTTAAGGGAGCACTAATGAACTTTTTCTTAGCGCTTTATTCCAGAACTGGAATAAAATGGGTCATTTCTTTTATTTTTTCTCTCAAGGGAGGTTCCTTGACATCGGCGAGAGGAAAGGGGACTCTTGAGCTAAGGCACAGGAGCTGAGCATCCCCCGTATCTTGGATGGTAGCGCACTCAGCTCGCACACTGAGGTCCATGGTTCGATCCCTGGTACGGGTGGAAACATTTCAACGTGTTTCCTTAACACAGGTGCTGTCCCTGATCACCTATCAGTAAGTAGTTACTTAAATGTTAGCCGAATGTATGTCAGCTGTGGTCTGTATAAGTTGCATCATGTCCTTGTTGAAATAAAGATTATTATTTTTCCTTCCATTCCCCCAGGCGCTGTACTCACCTATTTGTGTATTGTGGTTGTACAGGTCGATTCATAGTTCCTGGCCCCGCTTCTTCACACTTTTTTTTTTAATTCTTCCCGTCAGTAATACTCATATTTGTGTATGGCTTAAATGAAAGCATGTTAAAGTAATTTTTATTTTTTGATAAGAATGTATATATGTCACTGTTCTCAAGCTAGCTTGAACCTCGGTTCGAGACCCAAGCACTATACTAAGTATCGCCTCAGGAAAGCCGAGTTTTGGGTAGAGGTGATTAATGCTTCTACGAATATTTAAAAAAAAAAGCTATTATCTCTATATTTTTTTTACTGGGATATAATCAGATTACATTACGTATATGAAACAGAACTCAGACAGCCTCGTCACTGTCCACTGGTAAATGACAATTGCGTATTTCATTCTCGGCTTCCAGGCGAGAAACGTACAATTCGCTCTTCACTGGAAATCCACGAACGGACACCTCACCCTCTACTAGTATGCCGTGAGTTTTCATTTCTATCTCCGCTGTAAGATCTCCTCCTCAAGGGAGGTTCCTTGATGCTGGTGAGGGGGATCTTGATCTAGGGCATTGGATCTGTGCTCCAACTCCCTAAATTGAGCCTGAATACCTTCCATTCCCCCTTCCCCTCCCCCCCCCCACAGGCGCTGTATAATCTCTACGGGTTTAGCGGTCTCCCATGATTATAATAGTATAATTATAATCCGCTCTAAGATAGAAACCAAGAAAATGGAATTAATGTACAACTTTTAGAGACTATTTCACACTGAATTATTTTTATATGATAAGGCTGATAAATTAGCGAAAAAAAAAATATGAAAGAAGTCGAAGTCGAAATTGAAAGAAGTCGAAGTCGAAATTGAAAGACGTTTGTCTTCAAGAAACAGGTTTTCCGGAAAGGGTTTCTTTAATTGGTTGCCTGATTTTTTTCCCTTTCTGTTTCTTCTTCCAAACTTACTTCCAAATTTTTTTTTTTAGCGTTTTTCAATACATTTCGCTCTGAATGAAGCAGTCGTCTGGACGAAGTAATTAGCAAAACTTCAGCTCCATATAAAGTTTAAAACGTTAGTTTTAATTGATTGCAAAATTATTGTACACTTCACTATGACCTATTCGGTTTTCAATTATACCTATTCTTCTTTTATTCGGACTTCCTACCAGTGGCGTTGCTAGGGTTGGTGTCACCCTGGGCGGCATCTTTGGTGTCACCCGGGACGGCATCTTTGGTGTCACCCGGGACGGCATCTTTGGTGTCACCCGGGACGGCATCTTTGGTGTCGCCAGGGCCGGCATCTTTGGTGTCGCCAGGGGCGGCATCTTTGGTGTCACCCCCATAAAATCCAAGGGCTTTGAGATGGGGGGGAAGTAAACTCCAGCTACGTCACTACTGCATGACCAGTGACGTCACTACTGCATGACCAGTGACGTCACTACTGCATGATAAAATGATAAAATAAATAATCGTAGTAATATTGAGGAAACATAAACTCAAATACCACTTTGAGTACAGGCAATAGATCCTACATTTGTTCATCTTCAACAATGAAAAAAAAACTAGAAAAATAAAGAAAAACATTGCAATATGAGTGAAACACTAGTGCCGATTTGACCTTGAGTACAGGTAATATCTCAATCTCAATGAATCAGATCTTACATTTCCTTGCCTTTAATCCTGCAAAATCATCTATCACACCATCAAAATCAATGATTTTCCCTATATGGGCCTATTTGTACTCTGTAATCATATAATAGGCTATATAGAAACAAAGGATTTTTCTCTTTTGTTGGTGCAGCAATGTTTTGGGTATTAGTGTCACCTTCTTTAGAGGCTCTGTGGTGTCACCCGGGGCGGCACCCAACCTCCCTTATGACGCCACTGCTTCCTACAATGAATATATTCACCACTCACTATAATTATGCTAAGGACGAAAATATTTTAAGTAGTGTGGGTACAGTATATGCAATTTTTTAGGCCTAGCTCTATTGCTCACTTAATATATGATAGTGTAATGGGAGATTTCAACTTTAGACAAATTGACTGGAGCAATTTGACAGGAAATTTAGAGTCAAGTGACTTCCTTGATACGATTCAGGATTGTTTTTTGAAACAGTTGGTGACAGAACCAACTAGAGGAAATAACCTGCTAGACTTGGTTCTTGCCAGCAGGGAATCGCTAATTAATAATCTTGAGGTTAATGATGAGCTTGGGGAAAGTGATCACAAATCACTCAGTTTTAATATATCATGGAATTACCCTAATAATGGCAATCAAGTCTCTGTCCCTGACTTCCGCCTGGCTGATTTAATAGGACTGAAAAATTACCTGGGTGGGCTGAACTGGAATGACCTGACAGTGGGTCAGGTAGGTGGTGATTGCCAATATGACGTTTTCCAGAGAATAGTTCTAGCTGCTCAGACAACTTATGTTCCTAATAGGGAAATCAGATCAAACAAAAATGATCCTAAATGGATGAACAATAGATTAAAACATCTCATTGGTCAAAAGAGAGGCATATATAGGCGAACCAAAAGAGGAGAGGGGCAAATAAATAAGCAATATATTAAGTTAAAAAGATAAATAAAAAAGGGAATAAGAAAAGCAAAAAGAGACTATGAGGTTAAAGTTGCAAGAGAATCGAAGACTAATCCAAAAGGATTTTTTCAGGTATACAGAAGTAAGTTTTTACACAGGAAGAAGTACTTAACACACTATTCCAGAAATAATAAATTATGTAGTAGAACAGGACGATAGTAAACTATGCATGATTAGGGTCACAAGTGACATGGTCCTTAGACAAATAGATAAATTAAAACCTAACAAATCTCCAGGCCCTGATGAACTGTATGCAAGGGTTCTAAAGGAATGTAAAGAGGAGCTTAGCAAACCTATGGCTAATCTTTTCAACATATCACTGCAAACTGGCATGGTGCCAGATAAGAGGAAAATGGCAAATGTAATACCTATTTTCAAAGCAGGTGACAGGTCCTTAGCTTCGAACTATAGACTAATAAGCCTAACCTCCATAGTGGGAAAATTTATGGAATCAATAATTGCCGAGGCAACTCGCAGCCATCTTGAAAAGCATAAATTAATCAACGAATCTCAACACGATTTTACAAAAGGGCGTTCCTGCCTTACAAATTTAATAACTTTTTTCACTAAGGAGGTAGATCATGGTAATGAATATGATATTGTGTATATGGACTTCAGTAAGGCTTTTGATAGAGTCCCACATCAGAGACTATTGAGGAAAATCAAGGCACACGGAATAGGAGTATTTTTTTCCTGGATAGAGGCATGGTTGACAAATAGGGAGCAGAGAGTTTGCATAAATGGGGAGAAATCAGAGTGGGGAAGCGTCACAAGCGGTGTTCCACAGGGGTCAGTACTGGGCCCCTTGTTCACAATCTACATAAACGACATAGATGAGGGAATAAATAGCGACATAAGCAAATTTGCCGATGACACCAAAATAGGCCGTCCAATTCATTCAAATGAGGACATTAGAGCACTCCAGGAAGATTTGAATAGACTGATGCAGTGGTCGGAGAAGTGGCAGATGCAGTTTAATATAGATAAATGCAAAGTTCTAAATATTGGACAGGACAATAACCATGCCACATATAAACTAAATAATGTAGATCTTAATACTACTGATTGCGAAAAGGATTTAGGAGTTCTGGTTAGCAGTAATCTAAAACCAAGACAACAGTGCATAAGTGTTCGCAAAAAAGCGAACAGAATCCTTGGCTTCATATCAAGAAACATAAATAATAGGAGTCCTCAGGTTGTTCTTCAACTCTATATATCCTTGGTTAGGCCTCATCTAGATTATGCTGCACAGTTTTGGTCACCGTATTACAGAATGGATATAAATGCTCTGGAAAACGTACAAAGGAGGATGACTAAGTTGATCCCATGTATCAGAAATCTTCCCTATGAGGATAGACTGAGGGCCCTGAATCTGCACTCTCTAGAAAGGCGTAGAATTAGGGAGGATATGATTGAGGTGTATAAGTGGAAAACAGGAATAAATAAAGGGGATGTAAATAGCGTGCTAAAAATATTTAGTATTGACAGGACTCGCAGCAATGGCTTTAAGTTGGATAAATTCAGATTCAGGAAGGACATAGGAAAGCATTGGTTTGGTAATAGAGTTGTCGATGAGTGGAACAAACTCCCGAGTACAGTTATAGAGGCTAAAACGTTGTGTAGTTTTAAAAATAGGCTAGATAAATATATGAGTGGGTGCGGGTGGGTGTGAGTTGGTCCTGACTAGCTTGTGCTACTAGGTCAGATGCCGTGCTCCTTCCTTAAGTGAATGTAACCTGACCTGGCTGGGTCGGGGCATTGGCTTAAGCCGGTAGGAGACTTGGACCTGCCTCGCATGGGCCAGTAGGCCTGCTGCAGTGTTCCTTCTTCCTTATGTTCTTATGTTATCAGGCTTGTATATGCTTTTGAAATTGAAAAGGCTTTGTTTCACTGTACAGCCTGGTTGATCAGACCCTGATTCACCATGAGGTCTGGTCTCAGACCGAGCCGCGGGGGCGTTGATCCCCGAAACCCCTCTCCAGGTAAACAGCGATTTTCGCTTTACAGCAGTAGCCCGGAACCTAACCTGCTGTATAGTTGGTCATAGTGAATGACTGTCCCCTATCCATTTTTTTTCCATTTATAAATGGACAGTCGATCACTACCACAATAATGATCATATAAGTATACAAAAAATAAGTATGTCGTTTTTTTCGATAATGTATAATATTAAGGGGAATTGGTATGTGTCAGTATATAGCAATTAACTTTCAAATTTACATTTGTTTTTATGTCATGTATACATACAGGTTACACATCTGTACGTAACCACATACAACATGTCATCCCAGCAAAAGAAGTTTTATAAGGCGTTATCTCAAACAAAGTCGTCAATATGACACACAATTGTGATATAAATTAATATCATGGGAATTGTGTCCTCTATAATTATCTTTGTGATAAGTAATAACGTGGTTTAGATTTCCTGTTAGTTCTGTGATGAGGTGTTACATTTAACACACGAGGCCTGGTCTCAGACCGGGCCTCGGGGGCGTTGACCCCCGAGGCCCTCTCCAGGTAAACACAAACACAATTTTCACCTTATCAGTCCTTCTGACACGATGGAAAAATAGACACAAATGCAGTATAAGGCGAACCTTTATTGACTACGTTTCGCTCACACAGTGAGCTTGGGGGTCTGAAGGGAAGACTTGCGGCAAAAATAATGTGGTAATTGACCATTAAGTCTAGCGTACGATTAACGAAGAATAGTCGTCTGTAAATATATGATAAATTTGTGATTAATAGAATGACAGTAAAAATAAAAATTATGCATGAAGAAATATAGATTTCACTAACAGATGGGACGGGTTATTTGTACGTCAGGTGTTATGGGTCTAGCCAGACGCCACCAGCAAACTGCCAACTGTTCTGTGAAAATTCAACTCTGAAGTAAATAGTAAAAGACTGTCATGATCTTCGATAATGCAGATAATTCAGAGACCCGAGGGGTTGGTAAATTAGGCACATGTGCAACACTTGGATACCTTTATTGTGGAAACGTTTCACCACATAGGGGCTTCATCAGTCTAATACAAAGAAGAATAGTGATGATCAGAAGAAGATTGAGGTAATCAGTCTCTCAGTCTCGAGAGGATGTAATCCGTCCATCAATCTTAATGGGCTGATTACATCGTAGCAAACAATCCATTCTTAGCAAAGTAGAAAAGTTTAGTATCCCAAGGAACGGTTGTGGCTCCATTATTGTCTATCATCCTCATAATAGACAAAAACACCTACCACAGGTTTGCATCAGTGTTTGCGGAAACAGGACAAGTGGTTCTTGACGAGGGTCTTAATCATGTGATGACCCGCCACTGCAGCTTTTGGTCATCTGACCAAGGCCTTTAAAAATCAATATTATGTAAGACTCATTGTTTCTATACAAAGGTAATGTTAGTTTAAATTTATTGCAATTCAGAATGATTTCATTTGTGTTATTTTATACACCATTTTTAAAAAGTTTATTGTAATTAATATAATCAAGTGATATTATTTCAATATAAATTTAACTATTGTTGTAATATAATTTAATATACTGATAATGGATGAAAAAAAAATCCGAAGAGTGAAAGATAATTAATAAACTGGATATCTTGCGATGATATTCTTGGCACATTTAATCCAACTTTTCATAGTAATGTACACATACACACTCACATATATATTGTGTATATGTACACACTCAGTGGCCACTTTAATAGGTGCACCTGTATACCTAATATATCTAATCAGCCAATCACGTGATAGCACCTCAGTGACTAAAAGGATGAAGATATGGTCAAGAGGTTCACTTATTTCTCAGACCAAATATCAGAATGGGGAAGAAATGTGATCTAAGTGACTTTGACGGTGGAATGATGGTTGGTGCCTGACGGAAGAGGAAGTTTGAGTATCTCACAGACTGCTGATCTTCAGGGAGTTTCCCCGCACAGGAGTCTTTAGAGTTTACAGAGAATAGTGTGAAAAACACAAAACATTGAGTGAGAGGAAGTTCTGTGGACGAGAATCTCGCCTTGTTGATGAGAAAGCTCGGAGGAGAATGGCCAGACTGGTTCAAGCTGACAGCTGAAGATTGAAAAAACGTCCCCTGGTTTGACGAATCGCCATTTCTGCTGCAACATGCAGATGGTAGGGGTCAGAATTTAAAGTAAAACTTTGGGATCTGGTGAAACGGAAGATTCACACTATGAATGTGCAGCCGACAAATCTGCATCAACTTTTTGACGCTATCATGTTAATATGGGCCAGGATCTCTTAAGGAATGTTGAACTCATGCCACGAAGAATTCAGGCTGCTCTGTGGTAAAGGGGAGAAGGGCCCTACCCAGGCCTAGAAGGATGTAGGATGTCCTAATGACGTGGCCACTGAGTATATATATATATATATATATATATATATATATATATATATATATATATATATATATATATATATATAAATGGATGTCTTAAAATTCTCAAAGGAATATTTATATATATATATATATATATATATATATATATATATATATATATATATATATATTATATATATATATATATATATATATATATATATATATATATATATATATATATATATTATATATATATATATATATACTCAGTGGCAACGTCATTAGGACATCCTACATCCTTCTAGGCCTGGGTAGGGCCCTTCTCCCTAAATATATATATATATATATATATATATATATATATATATATATATATATATATATATATATATATATATATATATTCCTTTGAGAATTTTAAAACATCCATTTTTAATGTTCAAATTTTTGATGAATTAAACTATATTTTTATTCCTTTGAATATTCCACGGCTAGTTAACCTTGAATTAATGACTGTCGATTGTCGGGAAGATGAAGACCTTCTGGAGTGAGGACTCGAAGTAAGGAGCTTGTCTCATTTTTTCACCTTCCTCTGTCATCATCCTTACTGTGTTAACATTGTAGTGGGATCGTCGCAACACGCTCTCTATGGGCTCCTTGCAGCCGTACTCTCTCAGCTGGTCGACCAAAGTGTCCACAAATAAGGATCCTGCAAAGACCAATATTCCTGAGGGTATTAATGGAATTAGGGAAAGTGAGTAAAGTATGAATAATGCGTGAGCATGCGTTTTTGTTGATGTTTTAACGGGGTATTGTTTAACAGGGCACAATAGCAGTACCTTTGACGTTCCTGGCAGCCTTCTCGTACCACTTGGTGGCGTAGGCGACGAGGGTATCAGCGAAAGGATTGATATCATATACATCCTCAAACTTTCCGTAGGTGTTTTCCCAGCTGGTACTGGTATCCTTCTTCAGTAGCGAACGGCCGTCTGTCGCTGTCGCCTTATAGTTTTCTGCAATATAGATTAGCTTTTATCCTGAAGATTGTAGATGCTTTCGTGTGTTCGCGACTCTCTGGAGCAATTGACTGTGTTACGGAATTGTGATGAAGCTGTTGCAGAATTGAATTATTAAATTATGCAACTTAATACTGTCCTATATAATTATAAGAATTTCTAATACCGTACAAAAACATATTTCACGATTAAGTATGATTATTTTTTTATATACTCACCTGTAGAAGGGGTTATTACCACATCATTTCGTCTTCTGTCGGCACAAGCTTGGATGAAGAAGAGCTTAGGCTTCATAAACAACCAATTAATTTCCGTAATGGGTTGTATAAGTTCCGAACGTTTATGGATTTCACCTTTCTCTAAATGTAAATATGTCTTGTCACCGTGGCTCATGAACCACACAACCAGGCTGAAAAGCGGAACATCGTTCTGTGTTATAAATTAGGAGGACTCGAATGTCTGTGTGGCGTCCCAGAATTATTACATGTAATTGTCGACGAATTTCGTGCAAGAGAAATGTCGTACTGGAGTCCAGTATACTGAAAGGAACGACAGTTTAATTTTCAGTTAATACTAATACTTTAAACTTTAACAGGACATAAAGGTTTTCCTGTCACATCATTCACAAGACTTCCTCACTCAGACTGAGATGAACTGAAACACGGTTACCTGTCGTAGAACTGGTTCCTTGATGCCTTCAATTCACTGATAACACTTTGTACTTTTCGTTTATCCGGGTTGATCTCCACGTGAACATCGTATTTGAAAACATTCTCAAATAATTCTTTGACGTTTATCCGGTCGTGGCAGGACCCGTCGCGGTTCTCCTCCACGTTAAATATGATGCAGAGGCCGGGAGGGTGAGAAGCCAAAGGATACCTGCTAACTTGGTCCAAGAGTCTGTCAATACGAGGGTCACCGTCACACTTGTTCTTCTTCATTGACTCAAAAATATTATTGAGCGAGTGCGTATAGAGCCGGTTTAAAACCTTCTTTGAAATTAGTGTGATAATGAAGTAGAAAAATGCCGTTTCCTTTAGTCCTGGTTTTCCTAAAATCAGCAGCATTTACTTGAAGATTCTGTAATTGCTGTCTAACTGTTTTGGAGACTTCATGACCCTCCTGACGCAGGAGCTCATACATGATGCAAACTTCCTCTTCCGTCAACGTATTACAAATATTCATGAGGACCTTGTTCTCAGAATATACAAAGTATTGTTTCCTCATTTTGCCCATCCTTCTCAGGGTAAATAGGTATTTTCTTTGAGGTAATGATGTTTTCCGCGGCCGTTCTGATTTCTGACTGAACGCAGTAGCCGAACTTAGTCATTACCTCGAGGAACTGAAGGATATTCTTCTCATCTTCGTTCAGATTCTCGTGTGTTCGTTCGAAGTTTGACTTGAGTGAGAAGCTGCTGACTTTCTCTTCCTTCATATTCCGCACTTGTCAATTAAATCCATATTATATGTCTTGAACTGCTGTCGTATTCGGTCAAGGTTTCTGTCCTCCAGTGCTCTCTGGAAATGGAAGGAGAGCTCTTAAATAACATTAAAAAGAAAACAAAATCAGCTGCTTCTATAAAGAGAGAAGGGAGAGCGTAGACCGCTCGCTGTCAACCCACTGGCTACCTCAGGCCCGCAGGGCGGCAGCTTACGGCTCCTTAAATTTTCCTTTCCCCAATCCAGTTCACGAGAGTTTAAAATTGATATAAGTGATTTTCTTTAACGACATGCAATGTTTAGCCTAAAATTAGCTTCAGTAATAATCTAAATGGGACGCTGTATTAATAAAATTTAATTTTAGAAACAATTAAGGATTAACAAAGTAAAATAATACAGTTTTTAATTGTATTAATAAAATAATTTATATTTTTCCACAAATATTTCAGATAGTTTGATTTTTATAGTATCACGTTTTCGTAGCATGAAAAGTAAAGTTTACAGTATCTTGCCTTAAAAACCTCAGCCCTTATGACACTGGAGTCCAGATCTCTGTTTTGGCCGCTGCTTGGTAGTTCCACAACCTGTCAAAACAATACTGATATACTGTATATCTGACACCAAGGACGAGGCAGCTACACTGGGTTATGATGAAGTCAACACAACTTAAAAGCAAGAAGAGTAAACTGGCCTCATGATGTCAAAAGTAACGTGTTAGCTACCTTGCATATATATTTTTTTTATTATATTGTGTCAGCTCAGTCTTGGGTGTTGAGAAGACTGTCATTGTGAGTTTAGAAACTTTCCACATCAGCTGTCCCAGAGGGATGGAGAGAAATGGCATATAATGCTGACAAGATGTATATAGACAGAAATGCAGTTTAATGCAAGACTTTGGTGACAACGTTTCGCCCATACAGTGGACTTTATCAAGTCGCAAACAGATCTGTTTGTGACTTAATATAGCAAACTGTCTGGGCGAAACGTTGTCAATAAAGAATTGCAATATATTGCAGTTGTGTCCCTAAGAAATAACTCGCCTTACCAAGGGATGACTCACCTTCCTGATGGATGACTCACCTTCCTGAGGGATGACTCACCTTCCTGAGGGATGACTTACCTTCCTCACCACCTATCTGTGTAATGACTCACCTTCCTCACTACCTCTCTGTGAGATGACTTACCTTCCTCACCACCTATCTGTGTGATGACTTACCTTCCTCACCACCTATCTGTGTGATGACTTACCTTCCTCACCACCTATCTGTGTGATGACTTACCTTCCTCACCACCTATCTGTGTAATGACTTACCTTCCCACCACCTCTCTGTGAGATGACTTACCACCTTATCATCTACCTGAGAGATGACTTACCGTCATCACCGCCACCCTCTGGGATGATTCACCTTGCTCATTACCTTCCTGTGGTTAGATAACTTACCTTTTTAGGGTTTATGCAGAGGAAAAGGATCTTGGGTAGGTCTTCATCTTTGATTTGTTCCATCAGTTGCTCCAAGGTAACCAGTGAAGTGTCTGCCATCAGCTCTGTGCAGCACAGACACTCAATGTTATCTCGTAGCTTATCACAAAGTCAGAGTTGCATATTTATCTCTCATATAAGAACATAAGAACATAAGAAAGAAGGAACACTGCAGCAGGCCTACTGGCCCATGCGAGGCAGGTCCAAATCTCCCACCGGCTTAAGCCAATGCCCCGACCCATCCAGGTCAGGTTACATTCACTTAAGGAAGGAGCACGGCATCTGACCTAGTAGCACAAACTAGTCAGGTCCAACTCACACCCACCCGCACCCACTCATATATTTATCTAGCCTATTTTTAAAACTACACAACGTTTTAGCCTCTATAACTGTACTCGGGAGTTTGTTCCACTCATCGACAACTCTATTACCAAACCAATGCTTTCCTATATCCTTCCTGAATCTGAATTTATCCAATTTAAAGCCATTGCTGCGAGTCCTGTCAATACTAGATATTTTTAGCACGCTATTTACATCACCTTTATTTATTCCTGTTTTCCATTTATACACCTCAATCATATCCCCCTAATTCTAGCCTGAATCTGCACTCTCTAGAAGAGAGTGCAGATTCAGGCCCTCAGTCTATCCTCATAGGGAAGATTTCTGATACATAGAATCAACTTAGTCATCCTCCTTTGTACGTTTTCCAAAGCATTTATATATTATTAATTAATTGCTATATGTCAAG